>VUQI01061935.1:0-17589 GCA_015106735.1 Paratilapia polleni
CGGACCACCTGCCAGGGTGCACCCTCGCCTGTGCTGGTGGTCCGATGCTTTTTTTTTCTTTTTATGCTTTTTTTTTCTTTTTTTTCTTTTTTTTTCTTTTTTTTTATTTTTTTTTTTTTTTTTTTTTTTTTTTTTTTTTTTTTTTTTGTCCTTCAAGCTCGGGTCCTGGGAGCTTAAGGATCTAGCGCAGTATCTTAGATGTTCCTAGGACTGTGCTCTTCTGGACAAAGTGGCTGGATAGTGTAGTGGTCCCGTAGGGGTCCTTAGGAAGACCTCCTCATGCTACCTGCCTCCATCGGATATGAGTGATATATAATAAGACATCTGGATTAACAAGGTCTGTGCCAGATGTTGGGGAACCAGGACAATCTGATGATAATTGGGCTACTGGAACAAGGACAAAGCATAAATGGACAAGATACAGTATATATATATCTTGTCCATTTCATATCAATATGCCTCCATTATGCATCTCTGCACAAATGTTAAGGGTTTGCCAAAGTCATCAATGTCAAACCTCTGGAGATCATGAAAAAAACTCACAGATGGAGTAGCTGCTCTCTACTAGTCTTTTTCCACCACTTCCCTGAGACCTCCACCAGCATCCAAACGGGTCTCCAAAGTGCTCTGTTGAACAGCATTCTCCAAGCCTGGAAGATGAACTTTGACCCAGCAGATGATCATGTCCTTACATTAATTTTCTCTCCCGTTCCCTCGGCATACTCTTAGACCAACTCGGCCTGATGGAGTTCCAGAGCTCTTAGTGCTATTAAATGTCTGGAGTGCTTTAAACGGCATGTATCGTATCATTAGCGAGTGTTTGGGTTCAAATGCAGTGAGTCATATTTGCACTACATGCACACAATCGCACACACTCATGGACATCCATAAACAGTTGCTGGCTTTTTTCAAAATGTTATGGTGTCCATGTGTGAATGAGGTAATTACATTGTCTGTCAGGATGATAATGCTATACGGCTCATTTGACTCCCATTATAAACAACTTCCAGTCAACCCAGCTGATAGACGAGACCCCTCCCACACCTATTTGAACACACATCCCACCAAAGGATAAAAATACACAGGCTTCCATTCTGAGAAGGGGAAAAACACAAAGGATAAGCCCAGCTGTAACCTATCTAACCCCCTCCGTGTTGTGGTCCCTTATACTTTATATTGTCTCAGAGGAGTCAGATGATGCAGGTGCCTGCTGGGAACTGTGATAGGGCCTAAATCATAGAGGAAATACAAGCAGGAAGGCATCCTGTAGGCTTCCTGTAATCTAAAAGGCCAGTGTCTTTCCAGAAAGAAACGTCATCCTCTAAAGTATACTGTAAACACATTTCTCAGCCTCCTTGGTTTACATTTTATAAATACATGTTACGCGTTTGGCTTCACTTCTTGTGTAACGTCAGTGAGGGAGGACTTCTTTGTCTCACTAAAACCCACTTCAACATGTCAGCAGACAGACAGGACATGGTAGGGACTGAAAGTGCAGAATACATTAGGCTAGAACAACAGAGTTTTTAGGGCATTATTTCTTTTCACTTTTGGCTGTTAGTTAAAAAAAATCTAACTAATCACTTAATTAGTGTTTATTTGAAAAATTTAGAAATGGGACAAGAAGATTTTTATATACCAGTAATGCATTAAAAACCAGTGTACTGAGCTGTTGAGTTTGTTCAGAAGATCATAGTGAAAATCAGCCTCACACACAAACAAATCTGCAGCATTATGGCTGTTCCTGACAGCTAATTTTGGTGTTTACCTTCTGCCTGACTCATGAACAAACTTTTACAATAACTCATGTAAAAAACTAATTTTTTGGAAAGCTTCGGGATATATATGCAGCTCACACTGTGACTCCTTCTTTTCCCCAATATCTACAGCAGAGGTGGAGAGTGCAAAATTAGCAAGATCCATAGACCTACAAAACCTACTATAATAGGAAATATGCCAATATAAATTAACCTGAAATACAATTCATGGAAAGTGTTACGACTTGGCTTGTAAGCCCCAACATAAATTGGAGACTGATACCAGAGTTTTTAAAAGCATGGGGTTATTTTTTATTTCCTAAATATTCTCAGCTAAAAATGATAGCATGACGAGGTCTAGCAAGAAGTGGTGTCCCTCCCAAGCCTCAAGCTTGCCATTACACAACTAGCAATTAATCTCAGGCAACACCAAAAGACACTTGCACTGCCACTGCAAGGTCAGCAGGGGTTGCAGAGGGGCATCATTTGCGATCCTTCCATGATTTTCTCTTTTCCAGTCCAGGGTTGCAGGGGGCTAGAGCTCATCTCTGCTGCCACAGGGCGAGACGTGGGAGTTATTATAGTTTTGATTTTTTTTTTTTTTTTATTAGTCTTTATTTCCATTTAGTTTTACGGTGTTCTTTTGAATTTTGTTTAGTTTCAGTTTCAGTGGGTTTGCTTGTTCAGTTTAGTTGTGGTTCGTTAAAAAATGTTGACTTTCACTTAATTTTTTATTAGTTTTGGTGTAAGTTTTATTTATTTTCCTGGTTCTGTCAGAGACAAGATTCAAAACAGGTATTACAATACAAACACTCAAGTCATGTTTTTCTCTGAAGCATAATCATCAGTTCCACATATTCCATTAATTGGATTTATTTTTTAGCCAGGTCATACAGCTGCTTCTCCAGCCAAAAAGGCTAATAGGGACAACTTTCCAAGAGAGCCGCTCATATCGGCTCCCCATCATCAACTTCCCAGGCCCTGTGACTGGCTCTGCTGGTTTGAGAACTTGATGGGTTTGCTGTTCACCTCCTCCTAGTCATCTTCAGGCTGCTTGGACTTGGCTGACAGCTGAGGGCTCAGAGCTAGGGACCGTACACTGTTCAGTCTCATGGTTGTTGTACCGTTATGACTGAAAGCCACTCAAGTCAGACCGTCAAAAACTTGTCCTGCAACCTGTTCAGGGTGTACCCCGCCTCTCACCCTGTGACAGCTCGGATAGTCTCCAGCACCCCTGAACTGAACAAGAGGTTAAGAAAATGGATGGATGAATGGATGGATGGATAGATATGTAGTTTTTAGTTTAGTTTTACAATAGATAATGCCATTGACCTTGGGCAGGATGCATCCTGGACACGTTGCTAGTCCATCACAGGACTAGTACAGAGAAACAGACAATCATTCACACCCACATCCATATTTATGGCCAATTTGAATCACTGGTTAACCTAAAAGGCATGATTTGGACTGGAAAGAATGAGCATCCAAAGAAAAACTGTGAGTACTTGTCATAAGCCAAAGGTTCATGTGCATGTCTTGTGTTTAGGCTGTGAGGAAAAAAGTAGAAGTTGCTGTAGATAAAACTATAAATGTAGCCCAGCAGCTACTGGATTCTTCAGGCTGATACATCAATACCCAAGAGTTCATCTACATTCCAAGTTCTTGTTAGTTATTGGCTGTTATTTATGCTGACAACAATAAATGCTGCTCTTACACACGCCTTACTAAACACTGTCACAAAGTCTTACTCCTTGGGATTGCTGTATGATAAATACTAATAAAAAATTAGTATTTATAAATTTATAGATAAACATATTTCAGCTTACTGGGTATTTAGCATGACTGAGCTGCCGCAGTCATGTCCGTGCCTGGTGAGACAAACCCTCACAAACAGATCCCCCTCATTCAGCTCATCCCTCGAGCTGCACATCTCCCCCATATGGGACAGATTGAGCTGTGACCACAGCTCCTCACTCCCATCCTGAATCAAGCCTGCACAAATCAGTCTCCTTTCACGCTTTCCTGAGGCCACACAGAAAGTAGGGACGGCACTGATTCAGCAGGAGACTCTCTCTCTCTCTGCATTACTCAGGTCGGATGTAAATCCCCCTGAGGTCGGAGGTCAAGTGTTTTCATCATCTGTGCAGCTATTATTTTACGCGTGATTATCAGCTGTGCACTATCCCTGCTTAGGCAGGAAACGGGCGTAGATGCTAGTGAGGAAGTGAAGAGATGCGGGCGTATGGCTTGTTGCCCTGCAGCTGTGGTTTGGGTCTCTTTCCCCCCTCAGGACCTCACACAAGCCAATTCACATCTATCCACCAAGTCTTCACTGTTTCAAAATGTGAAGGAAGCAGCTGTGTTTCATCCTCACAACCACCGTTGGCAAGATGTAGTGACCATCAATAGGCCCAAAGCGCAACTTCCCTGTCTTTTGACCACAGCTGCTCAGATTTTTGATAAGCTTAGAAGTTTGAGGGCTATTTATTAGATCCCAGACTTCGCTTCCCACCAAAATCAACTCATTCTTATATCCTACAAGAAGAGCCAAAAGACATTAGCCTCGTTGTAATCCAATCCAAGTGTTGCATGTTAGTGCTGATAGAAAGCAGCAAAGTAGGGACTCAACTGGTCTCTAAAAGGGTTCTCTTGTTTAGATTTATTAGCTGACACTCAAGTATCACCCAGGTTTGGGAATAAATTTATTATGAAGTGAAGGCTCACACTTTTCCATTAAACTGGCTACTGCTCTCCCACACACATCATAGATGTTCCTATACAACACGAACTAGTTGTGCTGTTAACAGATGAAGTCCTGATTAACTTCATATAACGTAAATGTTATCTTCCCTCCCTGTACATTAAGAGGCAACAAGAAATATTTTCTCTGTTGCATAGCAGCAAATGACTGCTGACTTGGCAAAGTGCTCAGAATGTCTGGCCCCAGAAACTAAATTTATAGCCAGCAAGTAAAAGCAAGCAAAATTACAAAGCAGGATTATTATTTTATAGTCTTTGTCTTTTTCTAGTCTCTTTGCAAAAATGGAGCTTTATCATTTATGGCAAAAGCAGGTTTTAACACAGATCAGTCTGTGAATTAAAAGGTCACACATACCTTTATTTGTCATACCAGTTCTTACTAATTAATGGTCAAATCTAATGACTCGATATCACTATAATAACTTGACAAACAGGATGGATGGATTGAGCCAATGTCCATGTAAACTGGGTAGTTTTGTGTTGCTCTAATTCATCCAACAAACATCATTTTCAACAGCAGTTTCCAGAAGCAGTTACTAGTAGTTAACCCAGCACAACTTCCGGGATTTGAAAATGAAGCCAACACCTGAGGCTGACTCCAAATGTGAGTCAGTCCCAGTAGACAAATTTACAACCCTACAGCATTAAAATCATGTTCACAACATGATACATGGATAGTTTCCCCCTTCTAACAACTATATGACCTCATCTTTGTAATTGGACTGACCAAACCGGACTTCTGCTCCATGCTTCTGGTGTTGGTGCCCTTTGGAGCATTTTAATTGAGTTATGTGACAAATAACATGGCTTGATTTGAGGTACAGCCTGTCAAAGAAGTTTATACTTTAGTTTTGGTGAGTGAAATTCCAGTACTTTATTAGTCTGTTACAATCTACCATTTCATCTAAATATGGTGACTTCTAGCTCCAGAAAATTAAAATGGCAATGACCATGAAGCTTCAAATACCAATGGGTGACATCAGGGTGGCTAGGTCACCTTTTATAACAAAGAAACGTGTCAATTTAAGGGTTGTTATTTTAAGTTTACTTAAAATAACACAACAGCTGTATCAGTCTAATTTACATATGTTACCTTTTATGATGGCTAGCTAGCTATCAGAGGTCTTTTTGTTCTGAAATATTTGTAGTCAGTGTTGGTTCAGGATGAGACTTCCTTGGTTTGGCAAACTTACTGTCTGAAGTCTATGTCGACATACTCGTACTCCTGGAAAGGAAATTTTAATGCTCAAGCTCCACCCAAAACTTTCTGGCAGTGCACCTGTTCTAGCAGCCTAAGATTAGCATAGAATTTTGTGTACTACTGCACTACTAACTATAGAGGAATATAATTGTCATCTTTCTAACCTCCAGACTAATGTCTACACAAATCCTTAAAGAAATGTGACTTGGTTGAGTTTAGGGTATCAGATAATCACTAAAATAAACAGGTTTGGACCTATAACCACAGGTATGTACAATAAGAACAAGAACAACAACATCACCTGGAAACAGACAAACAGCTTCCCGTGTTGAATGTTGTGTTGCAGACAGTATTATAATGTTACTGAACAGGAGTGGACAACATTTTTTCTCAGAGGGCCAGACTGATGAAGATAAAATACAGTGAACAACCAAACAGAAACACAGAAAAACATAGAAAACAGAAAGATTGAAGAAATGTGTTAAAATTCATGAATTTTAGGAGACATGGGAGAAATACCAATGAAAAGTACTGATAATATTCTGTTTTAAAATGAAACAGCCATAGTTTCAAGTAATTGACACCTTTTATTGAATCATAGTTGGCAAAAAACTAAAACCGATTAGTCTGTAGCTTAATTTCTTAGTTCAAAACCTCAAACTTTTCATTCACAAGATATTTAATAACACACTTGTGGAAATATTTTCCAGAGTAGATGAATTGCATTTTGGATTGAAACCTTTCGTTTGTAAAGTATTGAAGTAGCCAGTAAAAATTATAAATGAGCTTGGGAAAGCAAGGCCACGGTGCAGACTGTGCAGGTACACTGTCTTCACAAGTCATCTACACATTCATGGCTCTTTTGAGGATATTTCCTGCCAGAACTCGATGGAGTCCAAATTACATTTCAACATATTCAACATATGGAGGCTCTTCAGATTGGCAACACTGACATGAGTTCAAAAACCTCATCATTTACCATGAAGCAAAGTCCTGCTGATTGAGGCTGATTGACAGTGACATTTCCAAGAGTTACGAGACATGTCACAGCTGCCACCGTGACTCACATTTATTTAGCATTTGTAACGGCTAAACTGTCAAAGATCAGTTTCAAGAAATCCAGACCATGACCTCCTGTTTGACTTGATTCTTATGCCAGGTCTACTTTCCAGCCAAAGAGCTATTTGAGTATCCTTTTTATTGAGTGTGTGCAACCATTAGGCTTTCAGTGAGGGGAATTACACTGTTGTTACTGCTGATGGTTTCATGTGGTTGACTGAAATGACCCCATGTGCCCGCAGGGGCAAAGGACTCTATAACTATAAGCAGATCACTGCTTTGGAGAGTGATCTATAACTATAGATGACTCTCCAAAGCAGGAGTGGTGTTAACCTTGGAAATCTGGGGAGCTGTGAGGTTCAAAGAATACACGCCTTGAGTTATTTGTTTAGGGTTGAACTGCACTGAAATGGACCTACTAAGTTACTAGAGCCATAGCTCAACTATGCCCCTCTTCCTGGAATGGTCAAAGGTCACTGTTGCTGAAGAGACCGCACAACAGTGGAGAGGAAAAGGATTGGTTTAAAAGTTTCTTTTTGCAGTTTATCCTGGCAGAGAGGGCGAGAAAATTAGACAAATAGTATGTGGTAGAAAACACCACATATTTAATCATATTATGACCTCATGTTTTTGGCCAGTTTTGATAAATGTCATGGTAGCACTTGATCTGCTGCTCTACTGTATGTCTTGCAAAACCACAAAGCATGATCTCTTTACAATACTGACAAGCAGAAGCCCTTTCCTCACTCATGTTTGCTGCTTTTTTATGTAGGTTATCCTTGGCCTTCTGCACCACAAAGATCCTGAAACCACATACACTACGAACTACTTACAGAAATGAAACTCGCATCCGAAAAGGGTTTCCGTGTCTAAATCCTCTGGGCATCTTTTTCCCTCTGAATGATATACCTTCAAAATTATACAGTAGCAGTGGATCTGTCTCTATTTTTAACGTGGACTCATGAGTGGTTTAAAGCAAGCAGTATTATTTAGCTCTGTTGCAGTGAACTGAAATGATAACATCAGCATGCTAACATGCCCACAGTGGCAAAGCTACCATTTCCTAATTAGCACAAAGCATAACGTGGAGCTGGGCTGTCTTTTCAGACAGTCAAGCTGCAGTTCATCCCAAGGAGAATATTAAAATGTCACGCAAGTGCTGTTGAGACATTTTGATCACAACAGAGAAAGATGAAAAGTCAGCAGATCATCACACTTTTCATCTGGGAAGTATGAATGTCTGTACAAAATGTTAGGCTAATCCTTTTAGTAGATAATTAAAGATTCCAATTGTCAAGTGAAAATTTTAACTTGATGGTGTTGGTAGAGGAAAAGTCAGAGGTTCACCAAAGTCAGTGGGATTCATCCACTGAGTTCTGTCCAAAATGTCAAGGCAGTCCCTCCAATAGTTACTGAGACATTTCAGCCTCGTGAAAAGTGCTTAGCTGGCCTACTGCACTGCCATCTCTGGAGACTCATGATCTATTGATTTATGTCGCTATTCTCAAATTGTGAGTTTCAGTAAAACAATGCAGTGTGTGACATGGACATACAAAGGCCTTGATTGGCTGTGAAGAGAAAAAGGTCCCCTGAGGTTTGGAACCAGTTGTTTGGAAGCTTGACCCTTTTGTATGTCGCCTGTTTGAAAAAGACAAGGATCTGGCCTCATCGTGATTTGCCTGTGGGGCCTACATATGAGGTATCTTGTTTCACAGCAGTAATCAAAAACAGGCTGATCTAATTATCATAATGTTGGCTTATAGCCACTTCTTAGATAAAATATCACCCAAATATTTCACCCACTGCAGACCTGTTTTTCTTAGCCAATCAATTTCCTAGGCGGCAGCCCGGGATTACCTCCAAGGCTGATCCAACCCTCCTGCGACAGGCAGCAAACGCAGTCCGAGTCCTGCTTATTTTGCCTTCCTCGTGCATATTTAGGTCTGTTTGTTGACTTTGGTCGTGCTTCTCCTTTGGAGCCTGAACTCGTTTTGTCTGCTTTGCCTAGCCAAGCCTTGACATCGGCTGGACCCGGGACTGCGCTGTGGCCCAGAATACACAAACGTCACTGGACAGAGGGCCAGAAAGAGGTGCGATGCAATACTCAATTTAGACCACATAGCCATCAAAACTGTCTCACAGTGCAATTTGAGAGAATTCTGTGAATGCATTTAGGTCAATGCTGTGGTGACTCCAGCTTCTTTCTGTTTAACTTTCTCAGCAAAGAGAAAGAGATATATAGGAAGACTGTGTATTTTTGTAGGAAGTTCTGATAGAAATGAAGGGATCACAAAACCTTGATTCACAACCACAGGGATCAGTTTAACTAAATAAATGCAAAAAAGAGGCCAATTCTTAAGAGGGAGCAGAACGACTGTGGGTGAATAATATCCTCAACAGAAGAAAATGCCCAATTATGTTGGTCCGGAGGTCTCCACTCTCAGAGGAGGAGAGTAAAAATAGTCCACTAGATCTTGGACATTTCAGGATAAAATGGTATATATTGGCACGCATTAATGAAACCTCAGAACAGCAGAATTGTAGCATTTTTAAGTTAATGTTCAGTATTACCACTTTTATGAATGTTCTGCCTCATTTGAAGGGACTTTTTGGACACTGAAATTGATTTCAGTGCTCAAAAGCCTGTGCATGAAATAAGAGCTCATATTTTCCTTCATTACCATTTTTTTTTCTCTTTCCATGATGTATTCACTGTCTTGTTATGGACTTATGACCAACACGGGTTGGTTGGATAGAAACTGAAATGTGAAAGTTGATGGAATTTTTTTCGTTTTTTAATCAAAGCTGTAAATATGCAGTCTCCTGAAAAGCACTTCTTTCTTACAAAAACAATACTGGATCTGACATTTGGCACAGTATGGACCAGATGTAGTTTTCACACTTTAAAGAGGGGTTAAACAGTGAAGGCTTAAGTGCTGTTTATTTGCAAACCATAGAGGCAACAGACAGAAGGTACCATTTAATATTATTTCTTGCTAAAGCAGGTAGCAGCTGTTACTCTGCATTCATACTTTTCCATCAAAGAAACAGCATTTGCAGGCTGTACAATATTTGCCCACTGTACCACATCATGTTGCCTTTTGCCATCTCATTACGGCTGTATTAATTCCAGTCAACCATGGCTTCTTAAACACAGTAGTGAAAATCCACTAAAAACAGATTTTACTACATTCTGAAGTATTTTTCTTAAAGACTAATGGGGTGTCCAGATAGGAAGAGATTAGTAGTACTACTTTGCTTTGGCCCAATAGCTAATGGTAGCCTTCTTCTCTTAGGTTGAATATCTGGAGGTGAAGCTACTCTTAAAACTCTACCAGGCAAAACAAAAAGAGTCCCTTTGCCAGAGGAAGGCAAAGTCTGAGGAGGAACCCCCAGAAGTCTTGTGCTCAAAATGTTACACAGCTAATAAAATCGTTGCATGGGAGCTGTTTGGTGTGCAGACCAATCTGTTCTTATATGTACTAGCTTTAAGGATTTTGTGTTCTCACTGAGTATTTACTCAAGAGCCCAAACTACTAAAAATACATAAAAGTAGAATCAAAATGTATTACTGTAAGAGACTGTGGCTGCTGCTTAAAAAATGCAGCAGTCGTGCAGATCCTAAAAAGTCTTTAATTTGAAAAAATTAAGTTTATAAATTGTCTTAAAAGTTAATTTTTTTTTCTTATGAGAGGTCTTAAATATTGAGGAGGCACCTGTAACTGAGATATGCTCTATTACTATCAAATATACATGTATCCACTAAGTGCTGATTTTTTTAAATTACTGTCTCTATTTTTGATTTTGATTTTTGATTTTTTTGTGCATTTGCTTGTTATGGCTTGCATTAACTGAAAGAATTATGTATGCTCACACAAACTGCAGTTATAATATATGAAGATCACAAAATGGGGAAATGCAAGTTCACGGACATATGGCTTCAAGATTAAATGTGCCTGGGCCAACACCAAAAAATGCACTATTTACTCCTATTTGAGAAAATACCAATTCTTTTGATGCAAAGCATGTATATATAGATTATACAAATAGTATTCAGAAACTTGTGAGCAAGAAAGATGAGTTAATCAGCAGCTCATGAAAACAATGGGAACAAGCTTTCCCATTGGATTGGCCACTCATGCTACAGTCACACTAGGGAAAACACTGTGGCATGACCAAAATTATTGTAACTGTGTGCAATTAACTTGAAGCCTCCTTGCCTTTGAAATGGTTGCTTCGAAGATGGGGGACCAGGTCTGCAGTTGCCATCTCCCTTGGAGTTCCTTGGAGTCCAGTTCCCTTGGAGCTTTGGAGGTGTCAGCAAAGTTTTGAGTAAACAGAAATTCACATTAAAACAGAAATTCACCTTAACTACTTACATTCAGAGTCCAGCCAGAACCTCATAGATTTGGAACAGAAATTCAAAAATTCCTCCGCAAGACAGCAGTTTAACTGTAAAATTAAATACGCACTTGGTAGCCTTGCTTTTATATTTGAATATACTGGTCAGCAACCAATTGGCAACCAGTTGGCAACCAGTTGCCATTGAGTCCGTTTTTGCAAAGAGACGCATCACAGTGTTGATGGTTGCTAAATGTTGGTACTTGTCTGCGACTAATTTTCATGATCGCCACCCACAAGTTATGTATTAGTTTACCACTAGTCGCAGACCAACTCCAATTGATGGTAAAGTATTGGCAATCTGTCAGCTCTACAAACATCCATCCATCTAAACTTAGCACAAAAAGTAAGGAAATTTGTGTTTGGCCGATTATTTCTTTGTTGTAACAGTGCTTCTTTGCAATAAATCTTATACCGTTGAAAAGCCTGTTTATGTCCCTTTAAATGGTGCCACATTTGTAAGGAAAATGCTGCTAATCAGGCGCTAATGCCCAATTGGCACCTGATTAGCAGCACCTGTGAGCATGGACCCTGCTACAGCGGTCAGTTGGTGTCTGCTCCAAGCATGCCACGTTTGACTGATCTGGATAGGGCCCGCCCGTGTCATAGGGCAACTTCAAGGTGGTGACCAGCATGAGGAGGAGGTGCCAGGCTGTTGTGGCTGTGTATGGTTCTTCCACATACTACTGAGGCCCCTGTTTGTTCAATGAACAAATTGTTGAATTGCCAATATGTCTTGTTTCTTCAGACTTCAATCATCCAATCCAATAAACGACACCAAACAAAAGTCAATAGCAGAATAAGCTGTTTGTGGTGGAGATTTGGCAAGTTCATCATGGGCACAACCCACATACTCAACTCTGCTGCTCAACCCACAAATGCATTTTCCTTACAAATGTGGCACCATTTAAAGGGACATGAACAGGCTTTCCAACGGTATAAGATTTATTGCCAAGAAGCATTGTTACAACAAAGAAATAATCAACCAAACATAAATTTCCTTACTTTTTGTGCTAAGTTTAGATGGATGGACATTTGTAGAGCTTAAATTCACCGATTGGTCCGTGTCCTTCAACACAACATGTAAGTTGAAAAGAATTATTATTGTTTGTATTGTGAGCAAAAATTCTATAAAGTGTCTATCGCTAAATGTTTTGGGGCTTTATGCTGCAGTAAAAAACAGATAACAAAGGGCTGAAGGAGAATTTTGCTCCTTGAAAAGTTCTTGGACGAAAACACGGCTTCTGTTACCTCAGCTGCCACTGCCAAGACTGCTAATTTGTCAGTGATGAAATCTCGCATGTTATGTTCACCAAGCTGATGTGAGAGTAGACTTACATTTTCCTTTTTTTTTAACACTTTTAAATGCTAGTGTGACCCAGCCTTTTCTCCTCTTGAAGAAGGAGCCCAAGTGCAGCAGACGCTGAAGAAAAATGC
The DNA here is from genome assembly GCA_015106735.1 of Paratilapia polleni. Taxonomy (NCBI): domain Eukaryota; kingdom Metazoa; phylum Chordata; class Actinopteri; order Cichliformes; family Cichlidae; genus Paratilapia; species Paratilapia polleni. The sequence goes on from VUQI01061935.1 coordinate 12,616, forward strand.
ATTTCAAAATGTTAGTTATTCAGTGTCTACATCTGTATGTTAACTTCAGCCAAAGGTTTTTGTTCTCACTTAGAGTTTCACCCCACAGAGCCCTTCCTGAATATTACAGAGACATCACACATGTTTGAGAGTGCCAGAAACCCCAAGAACCAAAATCTGATTTGCAACATCCATCAAGTATTATGGGGAAGTAAAGTTATGCGTTCAAGGATAAATATTTTAAAAAAAAGATGGGAAATCCATAAGCTGTCATCTATTCCAGCTTTTAAAGTATCTATTTTTCATCAAACCCGGTGAAAGACTGGGTATTGTTTGATTTCTTTTTTCTTTAAGTTCACTGCCCAAGTACAATTTATTTGATAATAACAGTTACATTTATCTGTTCTCCAGTTTGGTTCCAGGGGTTTTAAATGATTTGGAAAGATTTGTCCTGGTTTCACACATTGTCTCTGATGGAAAAAGACGAAAGGAAAAGGCCACCCTAGATGAATTCTCACTGTAGCTTTATTTCATTCCCTCATTCTCGCATTCTGTCTTCCTTAATGCACACCTCAGCTCACTCTGTTCGGCATGCCAGTCAACACTTTTTGCCCAGAAAACAGTGGAGGCATGTTCACCATTGCAGCAATTATACTCACAAGCAGGTTTACAACACAGCTGAATTAGTCTTTAGATTAGTATAGCACTGCTTTTCTCATTATGGCCTGTTGGCTCAGTTCGTTTAATTGTTTCCGGACTCCTGCCTTTTATCCAGGGAGCCTTTATATATAACTGGTTTTGCAATTGTGTCACCTAAGGAGGACTTTTTTTGAATTATGCACTTTTTCAGAAATGTTTAACATATGAAATAATATGTAGAAGAGTTTGTGAAAGCATTGTCAGCCTTTTTTTATGGTTGAGTGTGTGTATAAGAGCAAGTTAAATGTTCTTTAAAGTTAATTTGCACTGCTGAAACTATTCAAAAAAACTGTGTATTTGTTTGGCTTGTACAGCTAACTTTCTTTTTACCTATGTGAAGAGTTCTGAGTTGGGGTCTGGATCTACCAAAGTTGGACACTGTTTTGTACCCGAAAAATAAGTTAACTATTTTGTGGTTGTGCATTTCATTTATGTTATAATGGTAAACAACAACAAATGTGAAAAAAAGTTCTAATAACTTACGGAGCCTATACATTGATGTCAAATTGAAGTCATATTGAATATTACTCAATGAATAGGAGTGAATGGAGCTAAATGGCTACAGCTACCAGCTTTATTAAACGACCCAAATACAGCATCGATAATATATCTGTATGGAAAGAAAACCTCACTTGTGTGCTTGAGGTTTTCATTACAGCTACGTTGATTTTGCCCATAAAATTGTAGTGTTCTGCTGGTAAAGATTTATGAAAGGACACACCCATTTCGAAACAATAACTAGACGTCAGAAGCATAATTAAACCACAAAAAACTTACATGTGTGTATAAGAAGCAGCTGGTTGAGTGGTGACTATCAAGAGGCTGCTGCTACTACAAATTCTCTGTCACCGATGTCCACTCGCTTCATGCCTGAAATCAAAATGGTGGATACAGGAAAGTGGCTCATGGTGCTGTGATATCCATAATACTTACAGAAAGGTACTTTAGTACAGTCAAAATGGGTAAAAGATCAAAAATTGAAACTACACTCACCAGCCACTTCATTAGTCACACGTTTCTAGTATCGGGCAGGACCCACTTTTGCCTTCACAACTGCCTTAATTCTTCGTGGCACAGACACAACAAGGTGCTGAAAACATTTCTCAGAGAACAGTTTCCTGTTCTTAGCTGACAGGAGCAGCACCAAGTGTGGTCTTCTGCTGCTGTAGCCCATCTGCTCCAAGGTTCGATGTGTTGTGCTATCAGAGATGCTCTTCTGCATACTTTGGTTGTAACAAGTGGTTATTTGAGTTACTGTTGCCTTCCTAGCAATTCGAAGCAGTCTGGCCATTCTTCTCTGACCTCTGGCATCAGGCATTTTTTCCCAGAAAACTGCCGCTCACTGGATATTTTCTCTTTTTTTGGACCATTCTCTCCAAACCATAGAGATGGTTGTGTGGGAAAATCCCAGTGGATCAGTAGTTTCTGAAATACTCAGACCAGCCTGTGTGGCACCAACAAACATGCCGCGTTCAAACTTACTTAAATCCCCTTTCTTCCCTATTCTGATGCTCGGGTTGAACTTCAGCAGGTTGTCTTGACAATGTCTACATGTCTACATGCCTAAATGCACTGAGTTGCTGCCATGTGATTAGCTGATTAGGTATTTGCTTTAACAAGAAGTTAAACAGGTAAGATATCTATCTGTAGGTTTTTTTGGATCCATAGACGTGTCTCTAACCATAACAGTTGGCGACTTTATTCATATCTAGCAGTTACTCCTAACACAGAGACTCATGATCTGCTGTTCTTTTTGAGCTGTCAAACACAGAGTCACATTTTCCCATTCTGATGAAATTCTGCAATGAATGCAGCATAAATTATCCTTGACTTATGTTAACTATGGCAACACTTGTTAACACGAAATCATGAAATCAAAGCCTCCTACCACAGAACAAGTAATAAGAAAGCAATATTACATTGAGTTTAACCAATAAATATCACAACACCAACTTGCATTTTCATACCAACAAACAGTTGGTATGAAAATGGTACAACATAGAAAAATACTTTTAACAAAACACAACAACAAAGACATAGCAGTTTTAAAGGGGAACACTTGGATATTTTGCTGCCTTTGTCAGTAAGTCAGAGCATGGGGTGAGTAATAAAATTCAATGTGAACACTTGCTTTACAATAGAACGTGGAAGTACAAATTTTCCACACCTGCCAATCAAATTGGATTGCCAAGAGTCTTAAAACCTTCTGTTGATCAAAAAAAAAAAAAATCCCTTAGGCAACTATCACAGCTCATTTTTCTGCTCAGTACAAATAGACTGGAAATGTTAATCACATCACTGTCTGTCAGCCAGTGCATTTTTCATGAGAGAGACCAATCAAACATTGTGTGTTTCGAACAGCAACAATAAAAAAGCTCCCATGAACTTGCTGTATTTTGAATCACAATGAGTGCTATAGCAATCAGAGAGTAGCTATGTATCTATATATTTATTTCAAAATGTCATAATGTATAACATTCATCTGCGATCATTCACTTATTTCCCCTGAAATCAGACCTGCCTGTATTCCCATATTCACTCACAACACACACACACACACACACACACACACACACACACACGCACAGTCTCTGGCCCGGTCTCCTAAAGTTTGTATTGCAGTTCATTTCTGCAAAAATGATAAATGTAATTTTTTTCGTTTGTTCTGGTCTTGTGGTGTATGATTGTACATTTTTGGAACAATACAATCAGTAGATCATTCTAAGTTGGACAACTGTGTCTGCCAAATGAATGTAATCTGATGCAATATTATCATTTTGTCTTCGTGTTTAAATTCCATTATCACCTTGAATGTTTTTATTTGGCACAAGTAAAGCAGACCCTTTGGAATAAAAAAAAAGAAAACAAAATAAAATTTTGATCTAGTAAATGTGGCGTGTCCACATGAGTCATCTGTTGAATGGATTACCGTGAAATTCATGTTCCCCGAGGATACATTTTTATTTCATTCAAAGCCATCATCACGTCAGCACTTTAATTTGTACAATGCTTTGGTTTAGCTTCAGCTGTACTTTCCACTTACAGTTAATTACTATATGTTATATCTGCGGTAAAACACTAAACTAACACGGTGAAAATGATCATTTTCGTTCTGCTAAACATTGGCATTTTACACCATGTCTCAAATTATGTTCTTCCATACTTACACTTGCTATTTTAAGTGCACAAGTGTCTTCCCACTGACAATTAAGGCAATATGCAGTACAAAGTATGAATACCTTGTCCACTCTCTGGAGTCACAAGGCAGTCCAGAATGAATGGGCTTCTATAAAGCTGCAGCCCAAATTTTTCTTGTGGCAACTTTGGTCATGTTTGTGATAGAAAGGGTTGAAGCAATAGATATAGTCCCATTTTAGATTTTAACAGGTTTCAATTGCAGTAAAATCCCTTTATGTAAGTATTAGAGACACCACAGCACCAGGAGAACCACAACACCAGGAGCAACTTTATGGCATCACCATAACAGGAGTGGATCCTGTTATAAATCAAGATCAATCAATGACCAATCAATGACCAATGACCAAGACTAATGTATGCAGACTAATCTGCATACATTAGCAGAATGATAGAAATTTATGTGCAAAAACACCTTCCCTGCCATTTTATCTAATTTCTGGCAACCTAACTGTATTTGTGAAAAATAAAACATCAAATGTGGGCTTTTTTTTGTCTAGAAGTAGGTGTAAACAATTATTTTAGCCATTTAGCTCCATTCATGCCTGTTCATTGTGAACTACCTTGCTGCTGTGCCCTGTTGAATTTCAGCCACTTTCAGTGACGTTAATAGAAAGTGGAATGGCTCTCCTAGATCGGCTCTGTATACTTCCACTACGTAGCAGAAGAGGAGGTACTGTCAACAACTTTCCAGCTGGTAGAAGGTTAGCTAACTAGCATCACATGATGTATATTGTGATGCATGTTTAACATGTACTAGCAAATCCCCGCGCTTCGTGCAGGTCTTTGCTTTGGTGTTAGGTCAGTAAACAATAACTGTGAAGATAATCATAACTACTTTTTCTTAATTGTGATTACATAAAACGTGTCACAGATTTTCATTTTAGTAAGTATATGTATATACAGCTCCGGAAAAAATTGCACTGCAAAATTTTGCTATTTATAGGTATATGTTTGAGTAAAATGAACATTTTTATTTTATTCTATAAACTACTGACAACATAACTCCCAAATTCCAAATACAAATATTTTCATTTAGAGCATTTATTTGCATGAAAAATTGTAAAAATATAAAAAATACCAAAAAGGTCCAGTATTTTC
>VUQI01061938.1:0-26844 GCA_015106735.1 Paratilapia polleni
ATGCTGCATTCACATCTTCTAGTAGACTTTCAGAGGGTACTTCACTTATTCTTGATAATCGGCCATGGAGGGTCCAGGTATCCAGCTTAGCCATGATCTTCTCTTTCAGGTCAGTGCAAGTTGTTCTTGGGGCTTGGTACCCAATCTCGGAGAGTGAGGATGATATCTCCCCCCTGACCTGACATCCTGGCTCCTCCTGGCCGTAGCATTTGTATTGTACCTCGTCAATCTCTAGTTGCGATAGCAGTTGCTTCTTCTGTACATTGGAACACTGAGTTACTAGTTGTTTCAGTGTTAGTCTAGATGTTGGGTTTCGAAGAATCCATAGGTCCCACATCCTCTTCATGTAACCTCTTTCGCTAGGGTTACATGTGTAGTAGCATTCCAACAGTTCCCTGTTCTCATCTCTTGTCCATTTATGCCTTCTCCTTGTTCCAGTAGTCCACTTATCGTCAGATTGTCCTGGTTCCCCAACATCTGGCACAGACCTTGTTAATCCGGGCGACGTCTGAGCCGGCATGACTCTATCATTATACATACCACTCATATCCGAGGTAGGCAGGTAGCGTAAGGGGCTCTTGCCTAAGGACCCCTACTGGAGGTAGACCATAGCCAGGATTCAAACCCCGGTCTCCCATGTCAAAGGCGAGCCCACATGTAATATCACAGCAGGGCTGCTGTACATCGAATGACCAGCAGATGCCAGTACTCCCAAATTAGCTGTTTAAAGGGGCTTTGTGTGATCTGCCTTTTGGCGAAGCAATTGGCCAGAAAGATTCAACACATTCACGGGGCTACATCACACCATTACTAGTAAAAGTTAGTAGTTAATTAATCAACTACACAAGTTAAGCTACATAGCAAGCATCAGTATTGACACTGACGCTAGCCAAATGCAAAACTAGTGAAAAATCAGCCAGAAAAGATAAGGAGGGAAAAGATGTAGGTGGCCTCCACCTGTAAAACCATTCCTGTTTTGGGGGTCGTCTCATTGTTGCCCCTCTAGTACACTTGTTGTTAATTTCATTAATACCAAAGCAGCTGAAACTGATTAACAACCTCTTCTGCTACGTAACTGACCAGATCAATATCCCAGAAGTTTAACTGACTTGATGCTATACGCTGATTAAAAACTGTTCCTTTAATTCTTTTGAGCAGTGTATAAAGGAGGCAGTATACTCAAATCCTCTCTATACTCTGTCTGTCACTAGCCACAATTTGTCTCTCCATCTGACAGGGAAGAGACATGTTGCTGCTCAGAAGATGAAATCAGTGAATTATGTTGTTTGGTGAAAAGTACACTGTTGAGTGTCATCCATTAACCTCTGCACAGAGCATGAGCAGTTAAAGCACTATGCAAGCATTTGAAGCACTTAAAGTAAAGTGAAGATGCTTTCAAAAGCAAAGCCACCCCTGTTTTTTATTTACTAGTAAATGTCAGACAAAGTGAAGCAACCATTTGCTTTTAGTTCTCGCAGGTTCACGTGTCAATTATTCAAGGTATTTGGCAGGTGGGTTGTTCCAAACATCTTGAAGTTCTTATGTGGATTTAGGTCTTTTCAAAGTGCATCAAAGATATCATAGATCTCTAGAGGCCATCTTTTATAGGACTTCTTGTTCTTGTGGCTGTAAGCTGTTGTAATAAAGGTCTCAACTTGAATTTCCTGTGGGAGAAGAGCCAACGTCACAGGTCTTTTAAATTTGCTGAAAAATGATGGAGCAAGATGACATGCGCCACAGTACAGGTAGTTTGTTGTTAATGTTCTTCCTCAGCTGCATCTGCACATTATAGTAAAACTCCACGTTGGCATTCTGACCATGGGGAACAAATTCACGGTGGAAAATCCTGCAAATGTTGACAAACATTCTCCTGGTTGCATTCCCGTCTGGATGCGATGCCTTTGGGCTTGAACACTGAAGGTCATTTGACTTAAAATAGCTGTCTGGTCTCTGAGACATAGCTGAAGATCCAGTTCTCATTAGTGTTGATGCTTGCTCTTTGTGACAGTTTTATGTCCATGGTGAAACAGCAGTTGCACAACTGCAAGTGGTCAGAGTGGGAGTGATCTAAAAATAGCAGCTGGGCTGGAAGTGGCCCAGAGGTGCACAAGGAGACAACTTTGAAGGGGAGATCCACCCAGTTTGAATCAGGTGTGGTTTATGATTTGTAGTGGCTGAATTGCAGAGCTTTATGGTTGCACCTTGTGTGACTGAGTTGAAGGTTTGGGCCCATTGCATGCTGCCAAATAACTTTGGGAGTGGTTACCTGATAGAGAAGCTATTATTTATCTATTAGTTAAAATATAAACAAAAATTTTGGACAGCAGTGCAAAATAGCACTTTAGCGTGCCTTTTTTTTCTGCCACCTAATCCATCTGATGATGACTGCTCTTGCCTCCATAGGTTGGTTGAGGGTTATTAGGGTTGCCTGTTAAATAATCATCATGTTGGAAACACCATTATGAAACCCTGAAGTGCTGCTCAGCCCTTGATAAAGTGACTTTGGCTTGGCAGTGAATGCAGGCTAAATGGGAGGTTTGGGTTTATTTCTGAAAATGCAGGAAGGCCGAGGTTTTAATGGATCACATTTTGGCAGCTCGCAGTAACCCATGAGGTGTGCTTTGAAGACTAAACAGCCAGACCTGAAAATGTCCTGAGAGTCGCTGCTTAGGCTCGAAATGGGCAGATATGAGTGAAGTATCGGCAGCACTTGAGGCAAAATTGGCTCATGAGAGGACAATATAGAGAAAAAAAGCAAAGGTATAAATTAAATGTACAAATACTTTAATAGATTGCTTTTTAATAAACTGATAAAAGAAAGATGTTATTCACATCAAAGCAAACTGAGATGTAACAGCATATTGGAAGTAAATGTCACAGTGATTGACATCAGAGCTTTAAAAGAAGTTAAATTAAAATATGGAGTGACTAATGAAAGTAGAGACTACCTGAAGAAACATTCGATCACAGCTAAATGCACAGACAGACTTGAGACAGAGGTGGTAGAGGTAAAGTAAAGGGATTACACTTTAGAGTCAGTGCAACCTGTGACATGTCAGGAAATCATACAATGGGCTACAGTTAATGGCAAAAAAGGGTAAGGTAATAAAAGCATGTTACCATGGCAGCTGGACTCGTCTGAGCGGAACGGCAGACAGTCGGCAAAGTGGTCACAACGCCTGTGAAATGGGATACAGCTAGGCGAACTTTCACACACCAGTTCTCCCAGCTCACAATGCAGCAGAGCTGGTGGAAAAAGAAGGAAATACGAAGAGGGGTGAGCATTAAATTCACAGATTATAATGAGTGTACCATAAACAGGATAGGAAAACTCCACTGCTTACTACTTTTTTTATAGAAACACATTTTAAGCTGACATTTTGCAAGTTGTTGCACAAATATTCAGAGTCCAGCTTCCAGCTCCAAAAACACTGATTTCTGCTAAGAAAAAAAATCTGTTGCCAGGCACAATAAACCTGCTGTTTTCAATCAAAGACACAGTCGTATCAACTTTTTCCAAGAAACATATTTTAAAACGACAAAGGCCAACCAAGATTCATATAAATGTAGCACGCACAATAAATGCAATCAAGTAGTCTGTTGAGAGTGTTGAGATTTAAAAGCATGGACATCAACCAGCTGGCTTCAAACACAAGGACACACACCAGTGACTCAGAGCTTCAAAGCCATTTACCCACAGTGACACTCACTCATGCACATACTGTTAAATGTCTGAGATTACTGCTCCTACTCCAGTACAGTGGAGGTGATTTTTCAGCTTCTGCAGTGGGGCATGTCAAAAAAATATGAGAACTAATGCTTTAGACTGTTGGAGGAAACCAGAGCACCCAGAGAAAACCCACACAGGCTCAGGGAGAACATGCAAACTAAACACGTAAAAGGCCCAATAAGGTTTAAACCCAGAAGCTAGCCATGAGCCGACAGGGCTAACCACTGCATCAAGGTGCCGCCCACGACAGTAAGAGAGAGATTTTTTGGAAAATTTGGGAACCGCTTATAAATCTGAAGCTTAATGTGTTATCAGAGTTTTACTGTATGTACTGAGACCATATTGGATTTTTTTTTTTACTTTGCTTTAATCATTAATATTTTAATCCTAACGCCCTTCATATTGTACTTGTTTTAAAAAAAAACAAACTCAAAATTTAATATTGAAAGATGACATTTAAAGAAAAAGAACTACGGTATCTTGCTTCATAAAGCTCTTATTGTTGCTTTAGTTAATAAACATCACAAGCTGTCAACAGTTTCTAAAGGGAGTATTTATACAATGCAAAGTAGTTCCAATGAAAGCAGTTCACAGTGAAGTTTGTGGATTATCCAGAAGTAACTATTATGTTTTTGGAAACACATGATGGTGTTAGATTTTTTGAACTATTGAGCTTTCTCACTTACATGGTTGGGGGAATTTCTAAGAAGGTTTCCTCCTATCTGTAGTTCCTTAAACATTAATTCAAGTGATCTTGCCTAAATATGCGTAAAACTGCAAATTATTTACTCTTTTCCCAGAACTGCACTGCAATTTTCCAGCCAAACATCCTCAGTGACAAATGAACAGGTGCTAACTTACGACAAGCGTACTCATCCTCTCCATCGGGGCAGTCAAGGACTCCGTCGCAGCGTATTATGGACGGGAGGCAGCGATGATCTGAACACTGAAAATACCCGGGAGGACAAAGGCCCTGAGGAGGAAGAGTTCCAGGTACCATGGTTGGACAGTGCTCTTCATCAGACTGATCAGCGCAGTCAGGCTCTTTGTCACACAGCCAGCTCTGTGGGATGCACTGGAAGGAGTACACACACTGAAACTGGTCCACACCACAGGTCAGTGGCTGCGGAGTTACTGGTTCTGAGGTGAGATACATGCACACAGAATGGTTAAATCTCCATTTATTTATTTTAGGTCAAATATAGTAAAAATCCCTCACTGATCAGAGGATTGTTTTTTGAGACCACAAAGGCAACTTCTTCAGAAAGTCAGTCAAAAAAGCAGTTCAGTGGTGAAGGGAGGACAGAAGGGTGAGAGTGAGGAAACAACACAATATAAATGTAATTGCTTTTCCTCCCCATTGCCCTCCATGCTGTCCCTCAGCATTGACCCAGTCTCTGCATTGCATTTATATGGACCTACAGGGCAACAGGCTCCATTAACTCACTACACTCTCCCCGAGGGTCCACACCATTTATATGAAAACTGAGGAGAGGAGCATAGATGTTGGAGGACAGAAAATGTGGAAAAAATGGGGAAATAGAAGAAGGTGAAAACTGGAGGAAGTGAAATGAAAAATGAGAATGGTGCTGGGAGGATGGGAAATGAGAAAACCTAAATGGAAGGCAAAGAGGGCAAAAAACATTAACGTCTTTACCTCCGACCATACACTCTGCAGTGTAGGAAATGTCATCCAGGGCAATGTCTGTCCACATGTCTCCACCCACTTCGGCCTCGAAGGTCACTCTGAAGGGTGCTAGGTTGGATAGGATGACATTAGCGTATGTCCACTGTCTGCCGTGGTTTCCAGTGGCTGCCCACATCAAAAGACGGGTACCACTGCGTCCAACAGTAAAGACCTGGTGAGGTCAGGAGGCATAAAGTGACATTTGATGTGGTACAATACATTTGAGTGAGACAGTAGAAATTTGTCATCTAAATTTCAGGTAACACTGAAACTTATTTTGTGCTACAATCAAACAAACAATGCATTAAATACAACACACTATAAATACTCCTATCATATCAATGCTATTCTGATCACACATTTTATTAATGGTCAGTTACTTTTTCCCTTCAATGGTCATGTAATCTTTACACATCACCATTACATGCACAAGAAGTATTTGAATCCTTTACTTGAGTAAAACCAGCAGTCCTACAGTAAATAAACACACCATTGGGTAAAAGAGCTGCATTAAAAATTGTTTAAGTAAAAGTTATCATGTAGAAGTACTACAACGCAGACTGGCCTGTTTCAGAGTTGTCATACTTTATGTCATACTTTACATGTCAGGAGCATAGACTGTATATAAAAGATGGATATAGCCACTGTGACGTTACCAAAGGTGTCAGTCACACAGGCCTAGAGACCGGTTTGCGACTCCCCCTGCAACCAGTCTGCGCAACTTTTACTTTAAAGGTGAATGGTCTCTGCACTTTTCACAGTTTCACTATGGCTTAGTGAATAGGTGGCAAGTGTTTGCACACAAATTGACATCTTCCATACAAACTACGGGCAACCGCAGCAATCTGCTGGCAACCAATGTCACAAGGACATTGCAGTGCAGCACCCGCTTTGTGACCAATTTCACGTAGTGACAGCAAGCAACCTCCAGCATCCACTCGCAACTGGTTGGGGAATACTCATTTTTTCCTACTGACCGGTGGTTGCCAGGTGGTTGCCAACCGGTCTCTAGGCCTGTGTTACTGGGGCCATAATTGTCTATTTTACTTGAAATAGGAACATAATTTAAAAATTGTTTTTTTATTCAGATAATAAATCAAGCGAAAAATACAGTCATTTTCTCATAGGATTACATATACAATCTATTTTTTTTTTTAATTGTTATTATTATTTTTTTTTATGTAACAAAAGCAGTCACCCCTGCTGGCCATTAGAAAGAATGCAGGTTCAAGGCACTTCAGTGTTAGCTTTATTTAACAGACCTGGAAGCCACGTCCATCTTTTATAGAGTCAGGGGTAAGCAGCTTTATTACTTGTTAAAATGGAAATTTATGTACTTATCATCTTAAAAATATTTCAGTAAATACTGTCTTAACATGTAAACTCAGAGAGACCATCACACCCAGATTACTGCAACAGCCTTTGTACACATACTGAATATACATTCTGTATATTCATACTGAACATACATACTGAATATACATATACATACTGTTTTAAATATATTTCAAGATTTTATTGATTAGTATTAAGGCCTTCGTGGCCTCTCTTCCAGCTACATCTCTGACCTCTTATACACACACTGTACTTTGAGATCCTCAGGCAGTGGTCTTTTGTCTGTTCCAGAGGCCTGGCTGAAAACTAAAGCACACAAAGCGTGTTCAGTCAGGGCTCCAAGGCTCTCCAACTGCCTACTTGAGGAAATCAGGTCACCTGAATCAGTGACCTCCTTTAAGTCTTCTCTTAGAACAGACTTTTATGGGAGAGTATCACTGAGTTTACTTGAGTTTTAATTTAAAAATGCTCTCTTTTCAATATTTGAGCTGTAGTGGAATAGAAGAATAAAGCAGCACAAAATGGTACCTTAGATTATACTTAGTCACAGTACTTTTTCATGCCTTGTTTCAAAAGTGAAAACTTTGAATAGTAGTTTTAATAGTAATAATGTTCAAACTTGTTTTTGAGTAGTAATACAGTAATTTATGTATATTTTAAAGCCTTTAGTTTTTTAGTAGTTTTGTTTACAATTCACATAGATTCCCTTTAAAGTATATATGTTAAGAATATAAAATAAAATCAGATTTCAGTATGTATTCATGATCTACACCTCTGCTTGCTTTTTTGCTCTCACATCATTTGAATGAGTTTATATTCCACTTTATTCACAACATTTTCCTCAGCGCCTCATCTGTGGCTACGTGTGGAGTACACTTCCTGTCTAATTAGGGTTTTTAGCATTTGCTTATTGTTTGTTGTTTTGAAATTAACCCAGCTAACAAAGAGACCTAAAAAAGACATGAAAAGATGGATATGATAATGAAGTTTGTAAGTTGACATGCTTTGATGGATGATTTGCAAGAAGGAAGACTTTCATTCCCTCCTGTGGGTATCAGGTGATTGACAGTAAGCAGACTGTAAAATAGTGAAAGGCTGAGGAAAAGAGGAAATAAATTTCTGACAAACCCAAATTAAGCCTTCAGGTTGACTGTGATGGATCATTTCATGGCAAATGACAGTAAAAAAAAAAAAACAAACAAAAAAAAACAAAACACACCTTTGGAGGCCTGATGCCTGAATCTAAAAAACAAAAGAGAAATGTGTCTGAAATGAGGTCACCTTCAGTGTACCCATCCTGTCAGAGCCATGAATGAAGAACCAGAAGCGCAGGTGACACAGGCCGATACTGGCAGGAAATGGACTCCTGGTTGTCACCTTGGCAACGTTGCCCTCCTGCTGAGTGGCTGAGTGTATGTACAGGAAGTTCCCTCCACCACCTTTGGAGATAAATGCATTACTTCATGATTGTAGCACATTTACGTAAGGTATGAGTAATATTTCAGTGTGATGACTGATGAAGCTGAAATGGTGAAAGAAAACCCACAGCTAAACCCTGCTCAACCATCCAATTTCAGCTTTACTGCAGGAAAGAAATCCAATAACTTTCGTCTGTTGGTTCCAATCTACATGATATTTGGATGGAGGAAGGCTGTTGTTAAATGTTGTATCCTGCAGCCAAAAAGCTGCAGAGAGCTTCTTCAGCTTGGCTAGGCTTGGAGATGAGACAGCATGTGTGCAGTGCCAGAACAAAGTGGGAGTTTTCCACATGAGTTAAGGGGGATTTAAGGCCATCACAATCCACAGTGCGCAGAAAACCCAGCTCACACCCACAACACTGATTCTGCTGCTGTGAATCAAAGCATAAAAGTCAAAACAAAGTCTGTGTATCTATTCAGACAGAGCTTGTTTTCCAAGAACATGTACACACATGTTGCTCCATTATCTGATAATATAACTAAAGGATGTCTGCAGAGTCATGCTTTGTCCGTGTGTTACTGATGATCAGATTTATTGAGCTGCTCCACAGTGAGATCACGAGTCCATCCAGCCCATCACTCATCTTTCCGATCAATAACCTCAAATGACCAATCAGAAGTGGCTATGGACTCAGAAACCTACTGACAGCCCCTACAAGGTAGAGTTACAGCCACAACTCAGAGTGGGACAGCTGGTTCATTGAGTGCACTGTGAAAAATGTTGCTTTGTCCTCAGCTTTATGGTTGTTATGTGCCAGGCAGGGGCAAGGTGCCTGTTGTGTGTTTTTCTCTCCTCCTTGTTTTCTTTAGCAGGTGTTATCAGCTTGATTTAACAGTTTTCACTTGTGTAGTCCACTCATTGTCCTCCTCGGACTTTAAAACTGGCCTATCATCATTCAAGGCCTGAAATTAAAGGAGCATGCCTGAAGAAGTCACTCTCTCATTTTCTCTACCCTTAGCCTGCCGGGGGGTTGGTACGGTTTAATGTTGCACATGATTCATGTAGCGTTATATGCCTTCAAAAACAATAATTGCTAACTGTGTTGCAGCAGACAGAACTGTGGACCTGCATTCGTGCACATCGGCACACAGGAGGACAGAGGAGGGAGATGTAGAGGGGAGTTTATTTACCACTTTTATCTTGAAGAGACACTAATGCGTGTATCTACATACCAGTGGGAACACACTCATGTGCTGTATCTTGTTCACGTACAGCCATAAGTGATTTAGCCTATATGTAGACCCTGGATATCAGCGGATAGGTAAAACACCATGTGCAACGTTTTCCAATCTTCCGTAGCCTCAGTTTCCTGTTCTTAGCTGACAGGAGTAGCACCCAGTGTGGTCTTGTGCTGCTGTAGCCCATCTGCTTCGAGGTTTGCATGTTGTGCATTCAGAGATGCTCTTCTGCATACCTTGGTTGTAATGAGTAGTTATTTGAGTTACTATTTCCTTCCTATCAGCTCGAAGCAGTGTGGCCGTTCTCCTCTGACCTCTGACATCAACAAAGCATTTTCACCCAGAGAACTGCTGCTGGATATTTTCTCTTTTTCAGACCAGTCTCTGTAAACCCTAGAGATGGTTGTGTGGGAAAATCCCAGTAGATCAGCAGTTTGTGAAATACTCAGACCAGCCTGTCTGGCACCAGCAACCATGCCACATTCAAAGTCATTTAAATCACCTTTCTTCCTCATTCTGATGCTCAGTTTCAATTTCAGTAGGTCATCTTGACCATGTCTACATGCCTAAATGCATTGCTGATATGTGATTGGCTGATTAGATATTTCCATTGACAAGCAGTTGAACAGGTGTATCTAACAAAGTGGCCATTGCGTGTATTTTCAGCCAGTGTAGAATACAGGCGTTAACTGATGCAAAGTCTTTTGGAAATTTAGGTTAACATAGCTTGTATAGATGAAGGTAATTATGGTCTAAGCGGCATTAACTTAAAATTAATCAGTTTAAAATATTTGAAGCAGCATTGCTTCACAAGATAAACAAGAAGTCTAATGCTGTTAAGCTCAGTTTGACTCAGACTGACATTGATCACGATGTATTATTAACCCTGCCTTCATGTGCCTGTCACACAGTCCTATTTTCCAGCTGTCAAGTTGTAATTACAAAGGCACTGCCAGAGAGCTGAAAACATGGAGAATGTCAGGAGAATGCAGATGTTGTCTGCTCTTAATTTTGAGAAATTGTTTGTTTGTTTTTCTGACAGTGCTATTAATAGAGAAACAAACAAGGAGGCTTGAAGATTAACAAGACCCTTGAGTGGACATTTACTGTGTGTTTGCTCATTCTGTCCATAAACACAATCATGCCAATAACTAATAACCGTGAAGGGTTATTACTTATTACTGGTTATTACCATACACGGACTTTGTATTAGGAAGCTGGCAAGGTAAAAATATTCTGACATACAGCTGGGTACTGTTGAACAATTCAGGGTTGCAGTGCACATGTGAAAACAGCTAAAGAAATATATTTAACATTTCTGAAAGGTGCTGATAAATGAAGCTGTCCTGCTGGCAGGAGCATCAGATCAGAAGATGCTCACATTGTGATTCTGGATGTCAAGAGAATGCCACAAGGATAGAGGATTTTTGTACGCCAAACCAGACATGAGCATTGCTGTGGTTCTCTTGGAAAAAAACAAAACAAAAACAGTGGACTTTTCCACAGACTTTTTGGATTATTAAAGGAAATAAAAGTTTATGATACTTACATGTTTTGTTCAGCAAAGTAATGTTGAAAAATGAAATCCACTTTTATGACTTTTGAGGTATAAATGCAACCCCCAAAAGTAAAACACCAATATTAGACTATAAACAAACTACACCACAGTCGCACTTCGATGTCCCCAACAACTTCTGTGTAGCACCTTCTCTGGGACACGTAAAAAGCTTTTAAATGCACAAGTGGAGTACTTGCTTATGCATTTTGTGTTGTAGAACAAAACACTGTTAACCACAGACCTTATTTCAGGCATCTAACCAAAAACCAAAATAAAATAAATAAAAAAAAAACCCCACTGACTTCGAAACAAGAGAATGAAAAGTACAAAATGCTAACTTATTTCACAAAAGGTGTATTTTCCTTGTTGTATATGCTCATATTTTTGAGGAGACAGGTTTGACTAGAGAGCAACTGCAGACCTTGACTGTGGTCAGTGAGAGGTCCAGTCCCTGGTGTCTCAGTCTTGTGACCAATCCTCCAATCAAAGTCATCGTCACGGTCTTGAGAAAGTTGGCATCTCTCTTCCCACTCGTCTTCCTCCATGTTGAAGCTACAAGCACCTGGCAAGCTAATTATTTTGTCTACAAGAGAGAATGATGAAGGGAAAGAGTGAGAGGTCTGGATTCAAAGCTGTCTTTCTGCTCTGCAATGAGAAAGCTATTTCCCATTACTACTCACCACAGTCTGTTTCATCTGATTCATCAGCACAGTCGGCCTTGCTGTCGCACACCAGGTGGGACTCGATGCAGTGGCCGCTGCGACACACAAAGTCTGTGGCTGCAGGACAACCAGCAACCTCCATAGCACCTAAAACATACAGATAGTTATTGACACTGATCTCAAGGGTAAATAATGATCAATTCTATTATTCCTCAGCAGTTTAATCTTTTTTTAGGACTACCCCATTTGAGAAGAATCTTACTCCCATTTTCTAATCCAGATGAATGAAATCTGGCATTAGATAAAATGGTACGATGAACAATTTATTATTCAAACACAGACTTCCTGTGCTCAGCACCAAAGAACAGCAGTGGAGAAGATGGTAAACAAAAGTAGACAAAGGCCTGTCAGGGAAATCAAACCCTCCTTCCTCCTGCTCCGCCTCGTTTGAGAAGGAACAGAGAGGAAGGAAAAGAGATCAGGTGGATCACAGACAGCACACACATAATGACATTATGCGCGTCTGCGTGGATGTGTGTGCACTATTAAACTTCAAAGGCAGTGACATTAAATGATGACTGAAATGAGGAAAGAGTTGAATTTCATTCCAGGAGGTCAGTGGGGTTAAAACCATCATATAATAAACTGAAAATCCATTTTAGCATGCACTGAAAGTAGATGGAAGCTGTCTGTCTGTGTCGTTTGGTTTTGGGCAGACAATTTGTCTGCTTGTGTGTCTGTAGTCTGTTTTGATCTACGTCTCCACTTGTCTGTAGGTCTGAATTTATGTTCTACTGTGTATGTTTGTTTATATGTGTACACTGGAGATGGAGAGGGCCTTGGCAGAACAGGAAACATCCCACACGGTGTCCAGCCTTGTGCCAGGTCCCGTTTAATGTGGAACATCTGTCTCGGACATAAATATAAAACGACTGACAAACGACTGTCTGTCAGCGACTATCAACCCACAGAAAATCAAACTCTTCTCTCGATTCAAGACCTACCAGCTCTGTCACTCTCTCTCTCCGAGTATGCCAGCAACAGAATCAATTTCATACCCCAAACTATCAGATTGAAAGATCATAAAATAATTCCACAGCATAATTATATCTCTCTTATGAAGCTTATTGGAAGAATACTTTGATTTAAAAAAAAGCACAGAGGACAGTGAGAGAGAGAAATTTAAAGTCACTTAATCCACATTATGAAAAGCAGGCTGAGCTCTTTTTGAGTTTGTATTTTGTAGGACACTGTAACTGCTGTAATTATTTATTTTGTTGCATTAGGGCACCTGGATTGGTAAGGGTTTACATCATGCGTTGCTACACTTTAATCTTACATTTACAAAAAGATTGATTCATGGGTTCAGCCACTTTCAAAGACAAGATTAAGGATATTCTCCAGGCTTCACAGGCATGAGCTGGTGTTAACACTAAGTTAATAATAGATATTTTCCTCATACTTTTAAAAGTTTAGTTGAATTAAAGCTGCTTTTTAAATTTAAGAAGCAGTAACAAAGATTTGTACTGCCACTGTGCACAAAGCGACTGTAATGTATGTGCAGAGGTTCGCTGAATACCAGTGACTCTGTGATTACTTTGCCAGGTGGGGAGATTTCTGGCTTTTAAAACCTTTCCACTCCACTGCTCCTTTTTTGGACAATGAAATTTAAATACCCTTCCTATCTATTTGCCCTAGTACTCAAGAGAATGAAGTATACATATATATAAAGCAGACCAGACCAGTTTGCTTTTTAACTGATAGTTACCAGTGGACATTCCAGGGTTTGGAACTTTATTTCTCACCCGTGTGTCAATCTGTGGTCACTGGTACAAGCTGCCCAATTACTGTTAGTCTCTTCATGTGTGTTTGCAGCACAAGAGTCAGCATCCATGCTTTAAGATAAATGCTAACACCAGGATGACAGTAAGAACATGCTAATCCGGATTTACGCCAGGTTTTCCATAGTTTAGTGTATTAGCATGCTTGGATTTGCTGGTTAGCAGCTTGAAATATTTGTTTTCCACATATCTGGCTAATCAGTGATGTCTTTGAAATCACCAAACATACAGTCATGTGAAAAAGAAAGTTTTCACAGAACTCTATGCAGTCCTGTGAATTGTTGTGGAGGAATTTTGGCCCACTTCCTCTTTAAAATGTTACTTCAGTTCATTGAGGTTTATAGGCATTCGTTTATGCACAGCTCTCTTAAGGTCCCATCACAGTATTTGAGGTCTGGACTGGTCCATTGCAGCACATTGATTCTTTTCTTTTTCAGCCATTCTGTTATAGATTTGTTGCTGTGCTTGGGATCATTGTCCTATTGCATGACCCAGTTTGGGTCAAGCTTTAGCTGTTGGACAGATGGCCTCACATCTGACTCTAGAATACTTTGGTATACAGAGGAATTCATGGTCGACTCAATGACTGCAAGCTGTCCAGGTTCTGTGGATGCAAACCAAGCCCAAATCATCACCTCTTCATCACTGTGCTTGACAGTTGGTATGAGGTGTTTGTGCTGATTTGCTGTGTTTGGTTTTCTCCAAAGTGCATAGTGCTGTGCATTATGGCCAAACATCTCCACTTTGATCTCGTCTGTACAAAGGACATTGGTCCAGAAGTCTTGTGGTTTGTTCAGATGCAAACCTAAAATGTGCTTGCATGTTCTTTTTTAGAGAGAAGAGGCTTCCTCCTGGCAAATCTTCCAAGCAAACCATACTTGTTCAGTCTTTTTCTAATTAAAATCATGTACTTTAACATTTAATATGCTAACTGAGGCCTGTAGAGTCTGAGAGTTTCTCTGAGCCTTGCACTGTCTGACCTGAATTTGCTGGGACATCCACTTCTGGGAAGATTGTGCCACTGTGATATCTATAGCTATCTATCTATCTATCTATAATTTAAAATCATGGTAATCAGTCAAATATTTATTAAGACAGTTAACTCAAAAAAGTTAAGATCTATTTTTCTATGGACCATGAATGTGCACACCAGTTTTCATGGCAATCCATTCAGTTATTGTTATATTTCATATACCAAAGTGGAAGATAAACTGAAGGACAGAGCCACAGTGTAATCCTCAGAACCACATTAACTCGCATGATTGAGAATTTAGTAAAAGTCTGTGGTAGTGCCTTGTGTTCCACTCTACTATCAAAATGTACCAGTACAAAGATAAATGAAAATGCACATAAAGAAATTACTTTAAGGTGTGGTTTGCATTTAATGATAATAAGCTATGGGCTCTGGGCTCTGTAAAAATCCTTTTGTTGTGTACATGTTACCTACTTGGAGCACAGTCTATGAACTCCAGGTCATCCAGGGCTGCTCCACCACTCACGTCCCTTAAGCGTACTCCCTCAAATATCACCTCAAAGTTCCTGAGCTTCCTCAGGGGGATCTCTGCTCGGTTCCACTTATTGCCCTGATGTCCTGTTTTATTCCACACCTCCATTAAATTGTTTTCGATCTGTAGAGAAGAGCAGCGATGACAAAAGAGGATCATGTGGTAGCATTTCACATACTTCTCTGGAACTGCAACATCATTTCAACAAGCCTCAAAGTGGATTCAAAACTACATTAGTGATTATTGTCAGAAAAATATTTTTCATACTTTGAGCCACATGTCAAGAGTGAAGAACTTTTTGGTTAAAATGTGTTGAAATGTACTTCTGGACAGAGTGCTGCTGCTGAGAAACAGTGAATGCCATCTAAGAAAAGTCATTAAAGTCTCATTAGCATTATCATAAAATTGTAGTAATAAGTTCTCTGCCTTGAGACCTGCTCCTCAGATGGAAAGCCTGCTTTTCCTGAGTTATGGTAATGGATTTCTCTCATGTCACATATGGAACATATTAAAAGACAAACTGACATGTATTCCTCTGTAAGTCCGCTATGCCTTTTCCCATGGTACTTGCCAGGCACTAAATCATGACTAATACAGCTTTGAAACAGCAAATGTGACTTTGAAATGGGTTTAATGGATGTGTGTCTTTATGAGCCTGCATCTCACTGGCAGTTTTTATTGTCATGTCAAAAGCATCAATAGGACTTTTATAAAGTCATATCACTTCATATTAAAATTACATGTTTTGGCATAAGGGTAACAGGAACTAGAGAGCTGATGGTGAAGGTAGAAGACACTGTTCTATTGTTAGATTTTAACAACAGTTCAGAGTAGACAAAAAAGCACTGTACTCTTCATTCATGTGAAAAAGAAAGTACATCCTTTAGGTGTACAATTGCAAGGTTTTATGTATCAGGACATAATAAAAAAATCATCTGATCCTTAGCAGGTCTTAAAATGAGGTAAATATAGCCTTAACCAAAATGCAGACGCAATGTGTGAAAGATTGTAAGTACACCCTTACTGCTTCCATAGGAATTAAGAGGGTACATATGAGCTGCTAATCAAATACACTTGATTAATTGATCACCAGCAAGTGTGAGCACCTCTATAAAAGATGTTTTGGGAGTTTGCTGGTCTGGAGTGTTCAGGTGTGTGTTAACACAATACCAAGGAAGCAAGACATCAGCAATGATCTTAGAGAAGCAACTGTTGTTGCCCATCAATCTGGGAAGGGTTATAACTCCATTTCCAAATAATGTGAAGTCCATCATTCTACAGTGAAAAAGATTATTCACAAGTGGAAAATGTTCAAGACTGTTGTCAGTCTTCCCAGGAGTGGATGTCCCAGCAAATTCACCCCACGTCAGACCATGCAATGCTCAGAGAAACTGCTAGAAACCCAAGAGCTACATCTCAGACTCTACAGGCCTCAGTTAGCATGCTAAATGTTAAAGTTCAAGATAGTACAATTAGAGACCAAAGTGGAGATGTTTGACCATAATACACAGCACCACGTTTGGAGAAAACCAAACACAGCATATCAGCACAAACACCCCATACCAAATGTCTAGCACAGTGATGGAGGGGTGATGATTTGGGTTTAGTTTGCATCCACAGGGCCTGGGCAGCTTGTAGTCATTGAGTTGACCATGAACTCCTCTGTATACCAAAGTATTCTAGAGTCAAACGTGAGGCCATCTGTCTGACAGCTAAAGCTTGGACCAAATTGGGTCATGCAACAGGACATTGATCCCAAGCACAGCAAAAAATCTACAACAGAATGGCAGAAAAAGAAAAGAATCAAGGTGTTATAATGGACAAGTCCAGACCTCAACCTGATTGAAATGCTGTGATGGCACCTTAAAAGAGCTGTGCATAAATGAATACCTGCAAAACTCAATGAACTGAAGCAACATTTTAAAGAGGAAGTGGGCCAAAATTCCTCCACGACGATTTGGTCACGAATTGGTGATTTCAAAGATGTCACTGATTAACCAGATATGTAGAAATGATGATCAAAACTTTAAAAAAAATTGATCAAATTATCAAACAAAACTGATTCAATTTTATACTGATTGACTAAATTACAGAATTACCACTGTAGTCTTTGGTTTCGTCTACTGTGTGGGCAATAGTCCTGGCTGGCTTAAGGAAAAAGTGTGAAAATTATTCAGGGCTGCGTTGTCAGCCACGACAAAATGTTTACTTAAACAGAAGCGGTGCTGGATGGAAAACCTTGTTATGTGATGCAGTGTTGTACTTATGGCAACTGATCCACATTATATGCACATCAGTAAGCATTGCACATTGTTTTCAGGTTGAACATGCTCCTAGTGTTTATTTGTTAATCTAATGCGATCCTTGTCTTTGCTCTGGCCTGAAACCTTAAACCTGAAAATGCTTTCCATAAAATATCTGCATCTATATGTCGCTTGTACAAGACTTTTTTAATTGAGTACATGAATGAATGGGTTCATTGTTGTTCCTTGTTTTGCCAGAGGGGATGAAACAAATCCCTGACTGCATATCTAACCAGCCTTGCTTGATTGTAGTTGAAACATTTTCTGCCATTACAGTAATGTGACCAGAACGAAGCAAAACAGACAGCTCAACAGAACACTTCTGTGCACAGGCCAGATGAAAGTGACATCCCTGGTTTATCAGAAATGTTTTTCAAACTGCAAGAAGTCACCAGGGATATGGAATAAGTATGTAGCTTGGCAATAGCATGTCGCCCACCTACAATAACTAGCAGCAGACAGCCTCTTTTCTCAACTTTTCTATTAAAACCATGTGGAACTGCTTGCAGTTTATGCAGTTGAAGAGACAGTCCCTGATGGGGTTAGATCTGCAAAAGTATTAAGCCAAGAATCAAAATGAAGTGTAAAGCGTCAGCCTGACAGCTAATTGCTGGCAAGCGGAGCTGATATGGATCGAAACTGCCTTTTTACAACTTAAACAATTAAAAAAAAAAAATACACACACATTTACATATTCTGCTTTGTTTCTGCCTTAAGGATATCAGAGTTATAGGTAAAACTCTATTTAAGCTTCAGGTCAATATGGAGAAGAGTGTTTAATGGTGGAACATATAGATTTAACTACCTATCCTGATGACGCTCATGAGTCTGATATTAATACTGCTATAACTCTAATAATTTATGACATCTTCCTCATCCTCTGGTCTTTTTAAAGGTGACAGAAAAACTGCAGGTCTATGGCGTCACATAATTAATTCAGTTTTAAGGGCAGTGCTGCAGTGGGAATCAATCGCAAAAGAGTGAAACATCCTGGATATTTCAGGTGAACAAGTAAACATTAGCTCTAACAAAATAAGACAGCAAACATGCTGCACTTGAAGTTGCAATATGTGACCAGAGGCTTGGCTGCAGTGAAAAGAAACCTGGTGTAATATACTCAAAAGCAAAGGACAAGCAATGTCACTTTCTACTCTGCAGTTTGAAAGCCTATTAAAATGCACCCTTGGGTGAGGCTTGCACAGACTGTCTTCTCTCTTTATGCCAGTGGAGCCCTGGCTTGAAATAATCTTGTTACTGTGAGAGTAGAGCATATATTAATAGGCAGCGTTACAGCAGGACTTATCCAGATTTATGCCACGGAGTAAAGGCTTGATCCATAAAAGCAGCCAGAGAGCGACTGACGAGTGCATGATACAGGCATATGTAGCTCACATTTGATGTCTGGGTGGCATATCAGTCGAGGCATTTATTCGATCAGTTTGAAGCTTCATTTCCTGAGCTTGCAGTTAAGGCAGCGCAGCCGCCAATCCGGTTTGCTCAAAGTGAAGACTAGATGCACATTTGCATAATTTCTTTTTATTATCCCTCAGTAAAAGTCGGGAGGGCAAAAAAAAGAATAACGAAACAAAGTTGTGCTCAAAACAAAATGCTTATTTTATTGAAACTGTGAAATCCTTGATGTCTTAACCATATACTGAATGTTCCACAAAGCTAAAATCCAATTTGTATTCATGGCTTTTTCATTTTATAAAACTGCTGGCAGCTGTTTTCTGTCAACTTACCTTTTATTCAAAGCACATTCACTTTTTTTTTCTACTCAGTCTTTGCTTGGTTAAAAAATATTTTAATGTTTCACTGGGGAGAGATTTGCATATTGTTTTCGTGACGAGAAACATGCTCAAATGATTAGCCTCGTCATGCTATATTTTATTCGGGTAGAACATCCTCTCTGTGGCTGACTGGAAGATGTTTGGCTCACCATAATGGCAGGCTACATTTGAACCCACAGCACCATATATAACTATATTAATCAGCAAATAGCTAGCTATGTAGTAATTTTTCTGTCATCATAACAGTAGGCTGATTCAAAATGCATCAGTCAGTAAGGCAAACAAACAGCCTATTATGAAAAATACATGAGAAGGAAAAAAAATATTTCTTGCATGAAAAGGGGGAAGAATGCTCTTCTCCAAGATGAACGTTTTATACTGGGGAAGTAGTCTGATATAAAAATACAGTTTACATTATTTTCATATAGATGCTGAAAATGTGTTTATACAGTTTTCTTCCCTAAAAACAGGATTTCTGTTCTATAACCAAATGTGTTAGCGAATAAGCCAACATTTTGGGGAATAGAGTTATTGTTTTTATCTTTGCATGGTGCAAACATAAAAAGTTTTGACCTTTTTTATTCTTTTTCCAGACATGATTTTCATCACCAAACCTTTATCGTACCATTTCACCTTATGTCTGACTCACAAAAGTTTTATATGTGCAAACTTTAAAGCTCCAGCATTCAAAAATCAAGACATCAAGAAAAAGCCAAAATTTGAAAATAAACAACCCTCCTCCTGCAGCCTGTAAGCCGTCCTCTAAGCCCCGCCCACTGGGACATGAACCGTCATATGCTTGTGTGTCACAAAAGTAATTTCATGCTGCCTTTTGGCTTCACACAGGATTCAAACCTTGCTCCCAGGTTTGCTTAAGCTATTTACCATCATGTCTTACTTCCTGTACGGACTTTTTTGTTTGGTTAATATACTATAATCTGACCAAATTCTCACTCATCAGACAATCATAATTTTCATAATGAAAAAAGTGCTACATCAATAACCTCCAAGCATTGATCCATTATTTTTGGTAATGGGAGGAGCAGACTACCTGTTAAAAAAATCAAAAACAAAACAAAAAACAGCCTTTTCACAATTTTGGGTTCACCCAGTCTAACGGAGGCAGTTCGGTAATGTTTACATTCACTTTATTTTTACTCTCTTCAGCATCTGCCTACAGACCAGAGGCCTGTACTACGAAGCAGGATTTGGGCTTATCCAGGGAATTTCAGGGTTAACCCTGGATTTTCAGTATTACAAGTGTGGATCGCTTCTTACCGGTGTACATCACCATGATACTTTATTCTGCAGACCTAACCAGCTCTCGAGCAGGTTATGTTCTAGATTAGAGATCAACAGGTACAAAATCACGGCCTACTGACCAGTCAATTCTCCAGATGATAGAGTCGCCATTCCTGGAAGATCCCTCAGACTTCTGTACATGAATAGTAGGGTGGTCTAAAGTTTTTTAATAGCGTCTAAAGTCTTTGTTCTTCCCTGATGAGAATCTGTCAGAAATATAGATTCTTAGACGCAACTGTTCCTTAATTAATTAATTTTTTTAACAACATTTTTTTTGTTCTATACACCTTAATATATTACTCTAAAACGAGGCGCTTCGGGACCTTATATCAAATTTGCATGTAGACTAAGCCTATGTTTGAATTTGCTTTTATATTAATCCTTTAGGCTACTCTCAGACCCTTAAACAACATCTGAAAGAATAAAAGCTGTGCTGCTTAGAGTGTGTTTTACTTCTTCATATTTTTCCAATACTAGACTTATCCATGTTGGTGGCTGGTCAGATGCTGCCAACGCCACCCCTTTCACGTGAACGTGATTGTAGCTAGATTGATAAACCTTGGGTTGGCTTGATAACCACCTTTATGTGAGCCTGATCGCCAATGTTAGGATAAGTGAAGCCATATAATGGAAAGATACCCTGGGTATGTTGAACCTGCTTCATAGTACAG
The DNA here is from genome assembly GCA_015106735.1 of Paratilapia polleni. NCBI lineage: Eukaryota > Metazoa > Chordata > Actinopteri > Cichliformes > Cichlidae > Paratilapia > Paratilapia polleni. The sequence continues at coordinate 21,042 of VUQI01061938.1, forward strand.
TGCCCAGATCTGTCTCGAGTCTGTTGTGATAATTTCTGTGTAAAATAACATGGTTAAAATTAATTATCCTGAGAATACTAAGTATTTTATGTTTATTTATAAATGATTGGGGCTAATAAAACTAGCATTTTGATTGAACACCACACTCTGGCAGATGTAATTTCGAATGACATGCATCTTAGAAGGGGTACAGGGGTCTGCTTCTCTGTCAGGCCACTTGAAAGTTTAGTGTGGATTTTTTGTACACTCATGCCAAAAAAATGTTGCCTACACCAGCTTTATTTTTATAACCTAGAATTAAGTTCCCATTAGTCCCTCTCATATGAATAAAAGTTTAGAATGAGGCATCCACTTTGTGCTCTTGTCCTCTTAATGTTTTTTTCTGATAGTTTTTTAGATGTTACGACCATTTCACAAAGCATTCTCCCAATCAGCTCTTAATACATGTATACATTAGACCACAGGACATGCATGTAGACACATTACAAGCAGTGTTTTGGAAGTTTGAAGATTGGCAGGTACATTAATGCTACTTAATTCACTCCAAGACCCCCATCTTTATTCAGTTTGCTCTGCTGCTGAGGACAGACACTTCATTAGTGTGATGACTAATGACTGTTAGGAGCAGTTCACAGGCCTGGTGATATAAATAGACCAGCCTGTTGAGCCCCTTGTGAACTTCACAGGGGGAAACACTTGTCAGGTAAATATAATCCCCTCCCTCCCACTCTCATTATCATAACTCCCTTTGTTCTTCAATCACCCTTTAAAGTGATGGCTTACACTGTATTTACACAATGATGCTTACAGAATGTGCGTGTATTTGTAGTCTTGCCTGTGCAAATGTGTGTGTATGTTTGTATTTATGTAGCTGCTTTAAGTCAAGGCAACACCAGGGCTATAAAAGTGCTGTAGTGCTGTAAATTATAACACAAAGCAATAATGTGTAAGTGCTAATGTCTTTGAACCTTCTAGGTCATATATGCACTTATCATCATTTATGTGTCATGGGAAGCTATAGCCACATAACGCCGGACACATATTGGTTTTATCTCTCTCTCTCTCTCTCTCTCGCACACAGACACCCACTCACACACACACACACACACACACACACACACACACACACAACACTTTACTGACAGTCTAAAATCATACAGGGTGGCCTCTGAACTCTCCACCCACTATGTCTGTGTCTCTAAGTGAAAATGAGTCCAGTGCCTCATTTTAAAGTAGAGAGCTGACCTTCTTTAAAAGGCCAAATTTTACATTTTCAATCCATATGTGAAAGAGGCTGGACATGTAAAAATAGTCCACATGCATTTATCATCTCCTGCCTCCCAGAGAGTCACAAAATCAATCCAGCAGCCAGTGGGATGACTGGTAGACTGGGCAAATCCCATCACACTAGCAGTATCCAGTCTACAGCAGGCTTTAATGTAGAATCAATAGCATAGACTATTTGTCTAATGACTGAGAGGAAAACAGCATCAATAAATATAACATATCCATCCAGGGCTTCCAAGATAAGCATATGAGCATTGAATGAATAGCACGACAAGGATGTATTTTATTAATGTTCAGTGACGACCATTAAATGTTAAGGTTGGTGATCTTTATGTATATTTGGCTTTGTCCATGTTTGCAGTACATTTAACTTCAAAAGGATCCTATGAATGACTTTGTTTTTTTTAAAGATCACAAATATTTTTATGTTTATATAGGCATGGTAACAAGAAAGTACACCATTTATCAATTCTAAAGTTTTACATATCAGGACATTAAAAAAAAACCCATCTGATCCTTACCAGGTTTTAAAATTAGGCTGATAAAACCTTAGACAAACAACAACACATGAAGTAGTACACAGTGTCATTATTTAACAAAAACTAAGTCAAAATGCAGAAGCACCCCATGATACATTAGCTTCAATTACCTTTAACAGCAAAAACTTGATGTAACTTGACTATTTTCTGTATGACTTTATCAGTCTCTCACATTGTTGTGGAGGAATTTTGGCCCACTTTTCTTTACAATGTTGCTTCAGTTCATTGAGGTTTGTGGGCATTCATTTATGCACAGCTTAAGGTCCTGTCACACCATTTCAATCAGGTTGAGGTCTGGACTTTGACTGGGCCATTGCAACACCTTGATCTTTTCTTTTTCAGTCATTCTGTTGTAGATTTTTTGCTGTGCTTGGGATCATTGTCCTGTTGCATGACCCAGTTTGGGTCAAGCTTTAGCTGTTGGACAGATGGCCTCACATCTGACTCTAGAATACTTTGGTATACAGAGGAGTTCATGGTCGACTCAATGACTGCAAGCTGTCCAGGTCCTGTGGCTGCAAAACAAGCCCAAATCATCACCCCTCTACCACCGTGCTTGACAGCTGGTATGAGGTGTTTGTGCTTATATGCCGAGTTTGGTTTTTCCCGAACATACTACTGTGCATTATGGCCAAACATCTCCACTTTGGTTTTGTCTGTCCAAAGGACATTGTTCCAGAAGTCTCGTGGTTTGTTTAGGTGCAACTTTGCAAACCTAAGCCGTGCTGCCATGCTCTTTTTAGAAAGAAGAGGCTTTCTCCTGGCAACCCGTCCAAACAAGCCATACTTGTTCAATCTTTTTCTAATTGTACTGTCTTGAACTTTAACATGCTAACTGAGGCCTGTAGAGTCTGAGATGTAGCTCTTGGGGTTTTTGCAGTTTCTTTGAGCATTGCACAGCCTGACCTTGAGGGGGGGAATTTGTCGGGACGTCCACTCCTGGGAAGACTGGAAATAGTCTTGAATGTTTCCCACTTGTGAAAAATTTTTCTCACTGTAGAATGATGGACTTCAGATTGTTTGGAAATGGCCTTACAACCCTTCCCAGACTGATGGGGAGCAACAATTGCTTCTCTAAGATCATTGCTGATGTCTTTCCTCCTTGGTATTGTGTTAACACACACGTGAATGCAGACCAGCAAACTGCCAAAACCTCTGCTTTTATAGAGGTGCTCACACTTGCTGATGATCAATTAATCAAGTGTATCTGATTAGCAGCACCTGGCTGTAATTTAACCACTTAATTCCTATGGAAGCAGTAAGAGTGTACTTAGGTTTTCACAGGACTGCTTCTGCATTTTGGTTTAGTTTTTGTTAAATAAATAATGACATGGTGGAATATATCGTGGAATATATCATCTGAGGCTGTATTTATCTAATTTTAAGACCTGCTAAGGAGCAGATGTTTTTTTTTATTGCCTGACACATAAAACCATACCTTCATTGTTAAAAGGTTAAAGCAGCAGGAAACTGTAGTTTTTAGCAGTTACTTAGACATTTAAATTCTGGAGCTCTGTGGCACAGAGGAGCAAGCTACATCTTGCTTTAACACTATCACGTATCTTGCTTTTCTTCTGTTTCTCCCTTGTGTTGCTTGTGTTTTGTTTTTCCCACTGCCATATTGTTTACCCCATCTGAGTCTCTAATTGTTTGTACAAGTGTGTGTTCCAGTCTTGTGGCATTTTTTTTGCAGTCATTTCCTGTTTTGTTTGGTTAATCACTTTTCTTGTGTGTATTTGGATGTTTTATTTCCTTTGTTTTCATGCTTTTGTGATTGCCTGCCCTTGTTCCTAATTACCCTGCTCTCTGGTGTGTGTAGTTTGTGGGCTCCCCTCACTGTTTCTCAGGTCATCTTGCTCCCATTAGATGCCTTATCTCTTTGTATGTTTCGTTTGTTGTATTTTGAACTTTTACACTCCCAAATCTTTCAACTTCCTTCAGTTCTTTCCCCCCCGCCTAAATTTTTTCTGTCACAAGTTACCTTTCTTTTGTTACCAAAATCTGTCTGCCATGTGTCTTTTTATTTGAATTCTTTTTGAACTGAACTTGAACAGATTATTTTACATGAGCAATGATACATAAATATTGGAAGAAGGGGTACTAGTTTCTGCTGTGGGAGAACAAAAAATAAATGCATTTATACCAGGACTTGCTGATGTTTTTTGCAAACTGCATAAAAAGTTTCTGAAGCACACACACAAGGATGCACTGAAAGTCTTACAAGTGTTGCACATGCAGGAAACATGTTTTACTACACATTCCTACAGAGGAATGAGTCTTGTCAAGCACACCTTATGCTTGAGTCATACCTGATAAGGTTAAATAAACTTGAGAATACATAGACTACAGGATGGAGGCCAATCCCAGTAGAGTTTAAATGGCAGAAAGCTGCAAGCAGAAATTTTAATCCCTCAAAATCAACCATGCATACACAAACTTGATGGCTGAATTCCTAACCAGCAAGAAGAACTGAGAATTGGCAGGGACAGAGTCTGCCCAGATGCTTAAAACCAGGGGGGTCCACAACCTTCATCACTCTCCTCCTCCCCCAACAAACTCCCCTTTTTACCAACATACTGACACCACTAGACAGCAGTGCTAATACGATGTCAGTACCATCTACATTGATGTGATTTAATATAATCAGGTCTTACTTCTGATTGAGCATATCCTTGACTTCACTTATTGTCATGATTGCATGGAAACAGAGTTAACCCAAATCTGAATCTACATGCACTCCCACAGATGCTTTACCTTGATCAGCAGCCGGATGGTTCCTGAGGTCGTATGGGAAATGTAGTACCAGAAGGAGAGCTTGCAGAAGGCGCTAGACTCTTTCCATACAGAGCTCCTAATATGAGTTTTATCACCTTTCAGTCCCACTGGTGTAGCTTCCAGATAGACAAAATGGCCTAAAGGGAGAGAAAAGAGGAAAGGTGATGAAGGGAACTGAGCCAGCAAGTGAGCAGAGAGGTTGATAACTATCTCTGCACAGGCAGCACTGACAAATCACAGGAGGGTCACAAAATGTGTTGGGGGAATGAGGGCCAAGAGTCATGGGATAATCTCTAACCTATCTCCTAATGTCTCACTGTCTTTTGACACATGGAAGAAGAAGGGAGAAAGTGTGAAAATAAATGAATAAAGTATATCTGTGTCTTTGTTTCTGCAGATATATGGCAATTACACTCAGCATTACCAGTAATATTAACAATAATAATTGTAGAGATCTTCTTGTAGTCTACTTTTTTTTTTGTATTATTACTGAATATTATAAGCTAAGCAGGCTTAAAGTTTAGTCATAATCCTTCTGATATTCATGGAATCAGACTTTGTTTTTTATAGTCTACATTTTTCAGCAATAACTGTTCTGACTGAATCTTAACAGTCAGTCGACCACCCTGGATTTAAGTTCCCTTTACAAGAAACGATGCAGCATTTAATCCAGCATTCCCACAGCTATATCAGTATTAAGACTTTTACTGTGAAGCAGTTAGTGGCAACATAATGCACTTCTCACCACAGTTTGCAATAAACATGAATGCCACTGCAAGACACTCTCATTTTTGGTGTTTTTGCAGATAACAGAGTAATGGAAGAAGAAGCCACAGCAGGCTATTCTCCTTCTCCTCCTCCTTCTCTCTAACAAACTTATTTTTCTGTGCCCTGCTGTTGTCTGGTTACAGCTATTATTGCTAGCTGACTTCTTTATTAGAGTATTATTTGTCTGGTTGCACAGTAAACAGGCTCACCAAGTTGTTTTTTTGACAGAGAAGCTGTTTAGCGAGTGTTTGCTGTAGTATTTACCCACATTTGCTGTTACCGCTGTTCAGTCAGACAACGGTTAAAATGATTTATTAAAGCAACAGAATAGGCTCTGAGCTCATCACTCCCTGCAAATGTCTTAAACATATAAACTGGGGAGTGATGGGTAAACATCCCCTCAGAGCCTGCAGGAGGATGCTGGGGGGGGGGGG
>VUQI01061938.1:35108-64155 GCA_015106735.1 Paratilapia polleni
CCATACCTTAAGGAAAAAAAAAAAAAAAACGTCCCCTGAAAAATATTAATCAAAACGTCCAGTTCATGATTTTTTTGTGCCCAGTGACTAGTAGAAGGTAGATTAGGGTCAAAGGATGTAAAATAATGAGCAAAGACACAGCCAACACCTAAGTGAAGCATACATTAAATAAAAGTAAACTGTGTACCTGAAGGAGGTGAAGGAGTGCTATCAGGTGATATAGCCGAGGAAGCGAGAAGGCACCCCGGAGAGAAGGTAATATCATCCAGGCAGATGTCAACCTTTGGATTTCGGCCCACTTTGCCCTCAAACATGACCTGGAAGTCTCTGGAGCTGCTCAGCGGGATCTCCTTCATCTGCCAGTAGTTGCCCTGATCACCCGTCAGGGTTAGCAGGAGATGAAGACGTCCTTCGCTTTTGCTGAACACGCTGAGGGTCCCGATACCATCACCAGACATGTGGAAGTAGAAACGCATCTGGACAAAGGAGTAAAATAAGAAATGTATTACAAATTAGTGCTTCTCACATTTAAATGGTGCAAAAATATTAACAGTATATATATTAACTAATTTTGTTCAGTATTAAAGTCAAACTGTTTGAAAATCCTGAAAAATGTTGCTACTGACTATTATCCTCACTGTAATAAAGATGCCAATAATTCAATTGCTACTCTATTTATAACAATACTATTTCTAAAAAATAGGTTTGGTTTTCTGAAACTTCTTGCTTGGCACACTGATGGCACTTCTTTTCCAGATTCTTTTTTTTTTATATTGTCCTAATTCATGGCAGACTGTGGAAAGAAATAAAAAGTATGGGCATGCTAAGGTGATTAAGTTTTAATCCACTCAGGCCATCACAGGATCGATGCACTTTTCCCTTCAGTCCTTGCCATTATTAAGGCATGGAGAGAAATTGTGTTTCTCCATCACACGTCACTGAAACAGCGATATGTTTTATAGGCTTTCTCTCCAAATGGAAGCATGCTCGGGAGCTGCAGAAACACAACTCCCTCTCTCTCTCACCAGAGACAGCATGGGTGTCCTTCTCATTTCCCCATCGCACAGCCCTCCCTTCAGTTTAATTGGAGCCTTTTTGCTAACTGCGTGATTGATTGACAGGTCAGGAGTGGGATAAGACAGACACGACACACAGAGCAAACCAGGCAGTCAATCAAGAAATCATTTCCCAGCAGAACATCAGGCTGACAGCTGGGAGGACACACACAAATGCACATACACTACCAAGTGCACAAGCATACACAGTCAGTTTCTAATTGCCCGTATCGCTAAATCACATTTTCAGCTGTAATTGCAAGAACAAGAAGGTCAGATGGTTAAAATGAATTTCTTAAGACTAAAACCTGCAAGCTATCAGGGATTGCTTGATTTTAGGAAATAGTTTCATGCACTTTCTTATGTGTGGTTTCTCTGCACTTATACTACTCATGTCTGTAATGAATATGAGGCTAAAGTCAGCAACTGGTTAGCTTAGCATAAAGGGGACATTTCATCTTTACATTTGATTGTGGACTAGACAAAAATAATGTATTAATTTGTGAGATTTGGAGGTGATGACAGGCTGATTTTGTTACCTTCAAACAAAGCTACACTTGCTGTTTCTACCTCCATCTACTCTTTATGCTAAGAGTAGATGGAGGTGGAACCAGAGCTACTGAGTTTATCAGCTAACAGGAAATGAACAGATTTCCCAAAACCTATTTACAATAGAACACAGAAAACATATCAAATATTTAAATATAGAAAATTTACCATTTAAAGAAAAAAAAAAAAGGTCATTTTGAATTTGATGGCAGCAACATGTCTCAAAAAAGTTGAGACAGGGGCAACAAAGGCTGGATTAACAAGTGGTACTAAAAAGAAACAGCTGGAGGAGTATTTTTCAACTAATTTGGTTAATTGGCAACAGGTCAGTAACATGATTGGGTATAAAAAGAGCATTTTAGAGAGGTAGAGTATCTCAGAAGTAAAGATGGGCAGAAGTTCACCAATCCCCATAAAACTGCATCTACAAATTGAGGAATAATTTTAAGAATAATGTTCTTCAATGTAAAATTGCAGTGACTTTGAATATCTTATTATCTACAGTACATCATATCATCAAGAGATTCAGAGAATCTGGAGAAATCTCTGTGCACAGGGGACAAGGCAAATAATCAGTATTGGATGCCCGTGATCTTTGGGCCCTCAGGCAGCACTGCATTAAAAACGGGCGTGATTCTGTCATGGAAATCACTGCATGGGCTCAGGAACAATTCCAGAAATTACTGTCTGAACAAAGGTCACCATGCCATCCACAAATGCAGGTTAAAGCTCTAACATGCAAAGAAGAAGCCATATGTTAACGCGATCCAGAAACATAGCTGTCTTCTCTGGGCCAAAGCTCATTTAAAATGGACTGAGGCAAAGTGGAAAACAACAACATTCCTCTCCCCAAAGTCCAGCAACTGGTCTCCTCAGTTCCCAGATGTTAAAAGAAGAAGGGATGCTACACAGTGGCAAACATGGCCCTATCCCAACTTTTTTGAGATGTGTTGCTGCCATAAAATTCAAAATGACCAAATCTTTTTCTTAAAACGGTACATTTTCTCAGCTTAAATATTTGAAATGTTTTCTGTGTTTTATTGTGAATAAAATACGGGTATATGAGATTTGCAAATCATTGGATTCTGTTTTTATTTACATTTTATACAGAGTCCCAACTTTTTGGGAATTGGGGTTATAAACCAAAATGTTAAATTTAGCTCCCCATGTGTATAATAAACTTTTTTCACCTCGAAAGAGAATTTTTAAATTGGTCAGTGTTGAAAATCAAATACATATTACATCTATTACAGCTAATTTACAGCCGTTGCTTCAGCCATCACATTTACACACACAGAACAGCCACAACATTAAAACCACCGACAGATGAAGTGAATAACATTGATCATCTTGTTACAATGAAATCTGATCAGGCACCCACTGGACATGCTGAAACAAGCCTGATCCATGAATGGCCCCACCCCAGGATCCACAGGACCCAAAGAAACCAGTGCCAATATCCTGTTGCCAGAAACCACAGGACACCCGTTGAAGTCCCATGCCTTGGCAGGTAAAAGGTGTTCTGGCAGCACGAGGGAAGCCTAAACAATATTAGGCCGGTAGTTTTAAAGCTGTCACAGATCAGTGCACACCTGGTTCCGAGAATTTTCCAGCATTTTTAATCTAATATTGAATTTTTGGCTGATTTGTAATTATTAATATCATGTAATATAATGTATAATATATTTAATTATATAAATTTAACATATTTTAGTATGTAGCTCAAATAACGTTATACAAAAACAACAGTATTAGACATTAGTCAGTGCTTTAATGACCTCAGGAAGGTTTTAAATTAGATCCACCAACGACATTTCATTATTCATGTCAGGAAAGCCACAGGAGTGGTTATGTTCTCTAGCTGTATTTTCAATTATTTTCGTCCATTCTGCCCTTCGACCCTGACCTGACCTAACCTTGCACTGTGAGCTCCTGCTGCTCAGTAAGGGTCCCAATATGCGGGCGGTGTTGCCGACCGCCTGAGGAAACGAGCTCTCCAAGTAGATGTAGTGTCCTGAGGGATTTCTCAGGGTGTGGTCAGTTGATGACCCAGTTCCAATGGCTGGAGTGCTGCCAGCTTTGATCAGCCAATCAAAGTCATCATCTCGGCACTGACACCAGGAACAGAGGTCAAACTCAAAACTGCAGCGTCCAATAAAGCCCTCTGAAAGATAGCAATAAAAAGAGAAATCAATCCAGGCTATTCAGTTATCTGGAAATTAATCTTCCACTAAAAGTCATCAGTCAGACATTAGAAGAAGCCTCACGGCAGATGTAGGGGTCCTCATCTGAGTTGTCCCCGCAGTGGTTGATGAAGTCACACAGGCTGTCCTGAGGGATGCAGTGGCCGTTTGCACAGGCAAACTGCTCAGGTGTGCATGGCCGGTCTGAAGGAAGAGGAGGGGAGCAATCCAGGAAGGTGACATCATCTATCACCACATCACCCATGTAGCTGATCCCTCGTTTAGCAGAAAATACCACCTGACAAAGGACAAAGAACTGGGATCAACTCTCAGTCCGGACTGTTTTTAGATAGCAAGATTGATGCTTAATATCATCAGGCAAGCCACACAAACAAAAGAGCCAACAGCTGCTGTCCTAATGAGTCTTGTTATTCTGCGTCTTGCGGCAGTCAGTTGATGAAGAGCTCAGAGAGAAAAGGAAAAGGGCACTTATAGTCACAAAAAGGGCTCTGAAGGTTTGGTGTGAAAAGGCCTTTCAGCTGCTGATTGTACCATCAGCTCTGATCTGACTCTCTGGTCTGACAAAGGTTAATGCGTATCAGTGGGATGACTTCTCCTGTGCAATCAAGCCACCAGGGCTGGCACTGTATTTTTATCTGGGTGTGGTAGCCTTGTCCCAGAAATTAAGACATTGATTGTCTCATGTCTTTAAAAGTCAACGCTGCAGGCACTATTCTAAAGTTTGTATTTTATCCAGTGGCTGTGAAGACAGCATGGAAGGTTGTCATATGATAGGTCAAATGCAGGTTAACCTGCCTATGCGACGCCTCATGAGGAAGATTACAAGTGACCTCAGAGTCACAAGCTATGGAATAATGGAAACCACCACAAAGAAAAAAAAATGCTTCTGCCCTTAATTACTCATCAGGGGATTTGGGAAAGTTGTACTACATTAAAAATATACATCAATGCTAGATATATCTACATTTCAAACTACCTTTCAGCATGGTTTAGTTCATTATCTTCTGGTCACACTAATGTTTGATCACACGGACACGGGCAGACTGCATGGCAAACTTTAGTGTCTAACCATATTCTGCATTTGCATATGTAGAATTTGTAGCTAAGAGAAGATTTTTGGTACTGAAAGCTTGTTTCACTTTTTAGCCAATTGCTATTGACCACAAGCTGAAAAACTGCTATTGACCAATGCAGGTTAACATTATGAGTCAAGACCAGAGGGGGGGTGGCATTTGCTGAAATGCATCAGACAACAGTTGGCTACTGTTGAACAACAATTTAACTTTTCATTAGCTTTTTAAAATGTATCTGAATTCTGAAACAATGACCAGCAGATGCATGCAGAATTCTTGGCCCAGATTTTCACCCTCTACATCCCAAGCCCACCCTCCAAAAATTGTCTGTTTCCCTCAAATTACTCTTAGTTCTTCACTGACTATGTGACTTGTAGATTTTTTACATTCGTCATTGGTAAATGCAAACATTTATCTGCACGCCAGGCTCTAATTAAAATAAACATTTTGCATTAGCTTCTTAAGATGAGGGAATATGATATCCTAGACAAAAGAATTAGGGAGTTAATTTATGAGGAAGGGAAAGTGCATATTTTTTGGGTGTCAGATTTGGATGTCTGCTTTAAAAAGTGCTCATGTGAGCATCATTCAGATAAACATGACATAGCAAGATAGTACAGATAATCTTGAAGCAAGATTTGCTTATTTACTTGTATTGTATTATGTTTGTTACCTGTGACGATCGTAAAATGTGTGTCAGGATGGATGACTTCTCTACTGCAAGCCAAGTCTACTCACAGGGACAAATAAACCTGAACCTAAACCTGAGATATTTGTCATCTAACAAAGTAGTGTGTATACAATATATCATTTTATGCATATACTGTATATCTTTATTTTGTATTCATCACATATTTCAGAATATAATAAAAATGTCACCGTATAAAATCTCTCTGTTGTTAAAAAAAAGGATTGCATCAGTGTAGATGTGTGAGACACTATCATCACATAATGCAATCGGGATAACAGACATTTAAAAGACTGATATGACCCATTTCATTGCATTGAATCTGGTTAAGTACTCCCTTGAAAGTATTTCTTAGGGAAAAATGATTTTACAGACCTGGACATTATTCAGTAACCCCAAAAACACTTCTCCTCGTCTCCATTTGTTGCCTTGGTTACCCGTCTGAGACCAAACCTCATGAGTGACATTTTTTTGCTTCAGCAGCACCTGCAGATATCATGAAAGCAACAGATATGAATATTTCTGCAACTCAATTCTGATGAGACCCTGTACACAGAAATGATCTGTCTTCTCCAGCTGATTATGTCTTCTCTTTTTACCTGCAGGGTTCCCACAGTGAATCCACTCATGTGGTACCAGAAGACCAGGGTGCACTGCGGCCCAGTAGAGGAGATGACAGGAGTCTGGAGGTCAGTGGTCTGACCGTAGCCGCCGTTTGAACTGTCTGCATACATATACCACCCCTCAGGGCTGTTGCTATCAGAGGAACATCAGGAATACAGAAGAAGATCTCAAATTCAGCAGCAGATTTCAGCTGGATGTAAGAGTTAAGTCATGTTAAATGATGACTTTAGCTTCACTGTCTTGCATATACAGGGATAGGGCTCTGCATCGGAACTGATTGCTGTACTGTAATTTAGTACTATGCAAAAATATAGGCTTTCACAGAAGCACTTGTCTTAAAGGAAACAACCCATCTGTGATTTCCAAGCATTTCTTTTTCAGGTTGGGAAATATTCCTATAGATATTTGCATATAAAAAATAAAAATTAAGAAATACTTAATTAAAAACAACTTAAAAACAATACTAAATAGGAATGCCTTTGTGTGATTCATTTTGCTTGCACCATCTTTCACCAACCTCTTGGCTTTAACTTAACTTTATAAAGTAAATGTTGATTGCACAATGTACAAAGTGGCTACAGAAAAATTACACCGTCAGCGTTCAGACTGATTGCCCATAAGCTTTGCTTTCACTGTGCAGTTCTGTCTGACAAACCACTGGGGAAAATGGAGGCTTGATTCTGTGAAGCTGAAATAACTAGAGAAACTGTGGAGACTCTGACCTGCAAACAACAAAACAGTCCAGTTCTCAGAGGAGGCAAAGAAGACAAAGTGGTAGAGTGTTAGAAACTAAAATTAAAGCAAGAGTGACGCTCAGACAGGCCTTTACTTGATGGAGAGAGCTTGAGAAGGTTCAAACCAACATTCAGCTGGCATTATTTCTACTAGATCAGTGAGTAACAAAACCTTTAAAGCAAGTTTTTTTTAACAGTGGGGCAGCATTTCCACAGCCCAGGCCACACTTACGTTCAGTTAGTCCATAGATTTAGTTGGTTTATGAATCCAAAGAAGTTTAATCACAATTACATTCTTTTATTCCAGCTCCTCAATTAGAAGGATTTCACATTTTTTCCATAATAGTAAGCTGAATATATTTGGGTTTTTCATGGCTAGTGGAATAAAAAAACAAGACATTTGATTACACTATATGGATAAAAGTATTGGGGTCACAACTCTTAATCTTTAAATTCAGGTGTTTTCAGTCCCAGGTGTATACAATCAAGCACCTAGCCATGCAGTCTGCCTTTACAAACATTTGTGAAAGAATGGGTCATTCTAAAGAGCTCACTGAATTTGAGCATGGGACTGTAATAGGATGCTACCATTGCAACAAGTCAGTCCGTGAAATTTCTTCCCTCCTAGATATTCCACGACAACTGTAAGTGGTATTACTGCAAAGCGGAAGAGTTTAGGAACCACAGCAACGAAGAGGTACACCACATAAAGTTACAAAGCAGGGTCGTCGAGTGCTGAGGCTCATAGTGTGTAAAAGTTGTCAACACTCTGCTAACTCAGTAACTGCAGACTTCCAAACCTTCTCTGGCATTAACATCAGCACAAAAACTGTGCACCAGGAGCTTCATGGAATGGGTTTCTGTGGCTGAGCAGCTCCTGTAGGTGTAATGTGTAGGTGGCCCAGTACTTTTGTCTATATAGTGTATTTCTGATAAAGCTATAAAAACATTTTTTATTATAAATATACCAGTTTGTCTAAATTTTCTTTACAAAACAAAACACTCAATCAGTTGATTAAACTGCAGAACAAAGATTAGTGAAAGTGAGTTCCATAGTGACAACATTTAACTTACCAATTGAGCCATGTTCCTCTCAAGCTATGTTTTTGGGTTTTCAGTATCTTTTCTGTCTTGCTTTTGATAATGCCTGCCCTTTGTGTACAGCACTCTCATCAACTCAGACTGTTTTTAAAATTTGCTCTTTAAAAAAACTTGATTTGATTTGAATCTAAAACCTGTCACAACAATACAATGAGCTATAATTGCCTTCACCAGTCTCCTTTCTATCATCAGGACCACACTTATATCTCCTCAAACACTTTCTGCTTCACTTTATTAAATTAAATTAAAAGAGGAGTGGTGCCATTTGTGTTAAATAAGACACAGTTTCGCTTCTCCATTTCACTCATTCCTTATCGACTGAGAGCCAGTCAGGGCTGCTGTAGGATTGAGGCAGAGAGTTTCAGGCAGATGGAGAGGTTGTGAAAGAAGATAAGGTCTGCAGCTTGGGCTGAGGGATGAAATGACACTCAAAGTGTGTAGTTTTTTTCTGCTTCTCACCAGTCACTCATTAAACAATCAGCAACTGTCTAGTTCCTAAATATGGGCTATGCACAACGTAATTCCCAGTATTTTTTCTTAAAATGTTCTGGGCAACAGTGCATTTGCGATTGCTATCTACCAAATTTGTGGAAAGTGGATATTTTACACATTTGCATCAAATCTTCATAATTTCAAAAGCTGAATTACAGAATATTTTGAATTTTTGAAAAAAACCTAACATAAACTGGTTGGTGCTTACAGGGTGTGGTCATTAATAGGGCGGTGGTACTCCTCTCCATAATGAATGCTCTCCCCTTGGTCAGGTGACCAGCGAAATGCGTGAATTAGGACCAAAGAAGGTTTGACAATCCTCCAGCCACAAGTGTCACCGCCTTCAAAATCACAGCTTCCCTCCACTGGAGAAAGTAGAATGTAAATAAATAGAGTAGCAGCAAAAGAGAGAAAAATGTGAGGAAAATGGTGAAAACACTACAAAACATGTGACAATAACAATAATGCAATAGCAAAAGCCTTATAAATGTTTTACCGCAGTTTATTTCATCTGATCCATAAGAGCAATCGTGCCTGAAGTCACACACTCGACTGACGGGAACACACTCTCCATATGTCCCACATGCATAGTCTCCTTCAGGGCAGCTGTGGGGCCGAACTGTGGGGGCCGGAGTGGTCACTGCTGGGGTTGTGGTATTCAGTGTGGGGAGCTCTCCTTGAACAAGAGACAGTAGAAAATAACTAAGATTGGAAACAGTATTTCACTAAAGACTTCATATTTTGTGTTGTAATCATTTACCTTCATAAGGCTCACAATTGAGAAAGGAAAGGTCATCAATGGCAATGTCTCCATTCAAATCATCTCCAACTGTACCTTCAATCAAAATCTGGGAAACAGGGAAAGTGAAAATAAACTCACAAACAAATTCAGTTGACAAGTTTGTGTGTAAAGTCCACCCAGTTAGCAGTTACAAGTAGTAGCAGTGGTGGAAGATGTGTTCAGTAAAAATACTCAGTACTCAAATGCTCAAAGTTTTACACAAGTACAAAAAAGTATTCAAACATTTAAAAACTGGTTTGCTTTTAACCAAATCAGGTTCAGTAATGCCCCAGTCACACAGGCCAAGAGACCTGTCGGCAAGCCACTGGTGACCACTGATCGCTAGGGAAAAACTCCCGACCAGTTGGCAAGTGGTTGCTGGCTGTTGCTAGGTGAAATTGGTTGCAAAGAGGTATACGGTGCTGCATCGAAAACCTCCTTACGATTGCTTTGGTCGCTAGCAGATTGTTGCGGTTGCCCATAGTTTGGATGGAAACTGCAAACACACACCAACTGCTCGCTGAGTGGTAGTGAAACTGTGAAAAGTGCGACACAAACTGGAAACAAAGACCGTTCACCTTCAAAGTAAAAGTTGCACCTTTTGAGATGTGTTTGTTGCAGCGGTTGCACAATTTATCAAGTTTCACTACCGCTTGGCGAGTGCACACTCGTCCTCGTCCATGCAAACTACAGGCGACTGCAGCAACCTGCTAGTGACCGAAGCAGTCACAAGGAGGTTTTTGGTGCAGCACACTCTTTGAGATTAATTTCATAGCAACAGCCAGCAACCCTCAGCAACCACCCGCCAGTTGGCTCTTTTAGCAATTAGCCAGTAAAGACAGTCAAACATTTTGCCAAATAAACACCTACGTATTGTTCTCAGAAGTCCAGAGCAAAAAAACCAAAAAACAAAACAGAGAAAAGAGTACATACTGGACATACATTTATTACATGGCCCCATCTCGCCCTAAAAAAAGTATATATGTGAATGTTGCTCAAGGCTAGTCTGTCATGGGGGGTGGCTAGTGTACCCTTTGCTAACACAATATGTTGGCACTTACACCTGACAACTTGATCTGATGTATTAGTGGATCAATTCTCCCAAATGCATGTGGGAAAATTAGTTATGCTCTGATGAGACCAGGGTTTAACTTTTTGGCCACAATTCAAAAAAAGTACATTTGGTACAAAAACAACACTTTGCATCACCAAAAGAACACCATACCCATGGTGAAGCATGGTGGTGGCAGTATCATGCTTTGGGGTTGCTTTTCTTCAGCTGGAAGTGGGGCTTTAGTCAAGGTGGAGGGAATTATGAACAGTTTCAAATACCAGTCACTTTTGACCTAAAACCTTAAGGCATCTGCTAGAAAGCTGAAGATGAAGACAGCTTTCAACAATGACAATGACCCCATACATCCAAATCAACAAAAGAATGGCTTCACCAGAAGAAAATTAAAGTTTTGGAATGGTCCAGCCAGACCCCAGACCTAAATCCAATAGAAAATCTGTGGGGTGACCTGAAGAGGGCTGTGCACAAGAGATGCCCTCGCAATGTGACAGATTTGGAGCACTTTTGCAAGGAAGAGTGGGCAAATATCGCCAAGTCAAGATATGCCATGCTGAGAGACTCCTACCCAAGAAGACTGAATGCTCTGATTAAATCAAAAGGTGCTTCAACAAAGTATTAGTTTAAGGGTGTGCACACTTATGCAACCAGCTTATTGTAGGTTTTTTATTTTGTATATTTTTACCCTAACAGACTTGTTTGTTTTTCAATTGAATTGTACAGGTTTATAGGTCACATTGAAGGTGGGAAAAGTTTTGAAATGATTTATTGTGGTCTCATTTTTTTAACATAAAAAAACCTGGCACTTTGACAGGGGTGTGTACACTTTTCATATCCACTGTACATAATGAAAGATTAATTTGCTCAGATATGTCATGTCAGCAGTCACTTGGCCTGTGCACTTGTGACTGCCAAGAAGGGGAATATGATTTAGAAATACTGAATACATAGAGTTTTATCAAGTTTTTTAAAAAAAACAGCTTGAACCTGAAAAGTAAGGAAATGTTTTTGCAGATAATTTTGCTACTGTAGTAAGACAGTACACATGTGCATTACAGAATAAGGTATATTTATCTACAAGAGGAACCTTGGCAGTCAGTTTTCAGGTTTTAAGGTCATATTAGCATAATTTATATATGAAACTGGTCACATTAACTCCTAGTGAAAATGTAAAAGGAGAAATTTGGTACAATTGATTATTCTGATGTCCAGTTATTAGACTTTGTCATTTCATGGCACTTTGCCAGCACTGGGAGCAAATGGATCTCTCTGAGTTTGAATTTAATTCATCAGTGTCTGTTTTTTTCCCCACTTTTACCCTTTCTGCAGTCAATTAACTTGACAAACAGAGCTCCTGTTTTTAGTGCCATAGCAGACAAAAATCTTTAACTGCCTGTCAAGTTATACTCACTCATGAGTAATGACAACAGAGCATCCATCTTGAGGGATCGATGTTGAGCAGTGAAGCTATTAAATAGGTCTTCATCACGCAATGCTGGAGTGCACTGTTAAATACAGACTCTTTGCTTCACTAGTGTTTCAGCGTTGTCTGCAGGGGAACTGTGTTTACCTAGAGCTCATGTGTGCATATCTACTTTGATTACTCAAAGGAACTGAATGCAAATGATTCACAGTGGCATGTCGTGAGACTGGGAGTGATATTATGGGGTTTACCTAAGATTTATATCTTAACAAGTGGGCAAATTAGATTTATGCTGTGCAAGTAGAACTTTGAGATATTTGCTCCTTATTCCTCTATTTTCATTTCATGATATTTAGAGTGTACTTCTACTATCTGAAAAGTCAATAGTTAGGTTTTTCTAAACACCTGTCACAAGTTAATCTCATCTCCTATATTGCACTCTTTTGTTACCCTTTATTGATATAGGATAGAGGAAAGACAACAGGAAAACTGGGAGAAGACAAGCAGCAAATGGCCTCAGGCCAGAATTGAACCCAGGCCTTCTGTATCAGCCTTGCAGCATATGGGTCATCTGCTCAACCTGGTGAGCTATACTGGCCCCAAAACCAATCGCATTCTTAAAATGTTGCTGAAATGTTACAGCATCAGCAACAAAATCCCACAAAAGTAATGCTATACAATATATACCTCACTGAAAATGCAACACTGCATTATGGTGATGTCTACATTTGCCAAGATAAGACTTAAAACTATTCTACGAACGTGATAGTGCACTTACTCACTGAACAGAAACAGAAGCCTAAACACAGCAAAATATGAAATCTCATTTTGCTTCAATTTCTGGAGCATTACATTCTTTGATTAGCTACCTGGAAAGGCCGAGCGCTGCTGAGGTAGAGAGTCTTCCTGTGCCAGAGGTCTCCTTGGTTTCCATATCGCACCCACAGCATATGACCACGGCCTGTAGCAGTGGTCCTCAGGTACACCGCCAGGCAGAACACATGTGAGCCAAACATGTGGTAATGGAAGCGGAAAACACAGTGGTGTTGGGACTCGCCGCGGTGGTAGGTGGGTTTGAAGACTCGGCTCAACAACACTGCCATATCTTTGAACTCTTGAGGGGCAGAGGACTCAATATAGAGGTAGTGGCCATAGCCGGTGCCCAATGTGTGGTCCTTCAAAGGGCCTGTGTTAAAGGATGGAGTGGGACCTTGGAAGTGGGTCCAGTCAAACACATCTCCTCCACTCTGTTCCTGTTTCCAGTTACACAGCCCATCTTCAAAGTTACACTGCAGCTCTGGAGCTGTGAGACACGACAGAGCAAAATTCACTAAAGACAAAAGAACAACACTGACAGCTACAACTGACTGAGTTACAGTGACAACATGCAAGCTCCTTAAACTCCTTAAGCAGAAACAGAAACTACTGTACTTAAAAAAAGGTACAGAAATTCTTTGAGAGCATTTCCATTTTCTAGCATAATATTCTTGCACTACACTGTATAGTTACAGTTAGGGCCGTAATTTGTTGGACTAAGACACAGTTTTTGTAGTTTTGCCTCTGTATACCACCACAGTGGATTTTAAATCAAACAATCAATATGTAATTGAAGTGCAGATTTTCAGCTTGAATTCAAGGGGTTTAGCTAAACTTTTGCATTAACTGTTTAGGAATTACTGCCATTTTTATATATAGTCCCCCATTTGCAGAAGCTCAAAAGTAACATAATTTTAAATATGAGGATTATTTTTAATATATGGATGAAAATCCTTTACACTCAATGACTACCTGAAGTGTATAACCCATGGACATCACCAAATGCTGTGTTTCCCCCCTTGACATGTTCTGCCAGGTCTTTACTGCAGCAGCCTTCAGTTACTGCTTGTTTGTGGGTCTCTCTGCCTTCAGTTTTGTATTTAATAACTGAAAACCTGCTCCATTGGGTTGAGATCAGGTGACTGACTTGGCTATTGAAGAATATCTCATTTCTTTGCCTTGAGAAACTCTTGGGTTGCTTTTGCAGTTTGCTTTGGATCATTATCCATTTGCACTGTGAAGTGCTGTCTGATCAGTTTTGCAGCATTTGGCTGAATCTGAGCAGAGAGTACAGCCCCGTACACTTCAGAATTCATCCTGCTAATTCTATAAGCAGTCACATCATCAACAGTAGTGACCCACTTCCACTGGCAGCCATACATGCCCATGCCATAACATTGCCTCCACCATGTTTGACAGATAATGTTATATGCTTGAGCTGTTTCTCTCTTTCTCCATACTTTTCTCTGTCCATCATTCTGGTACAAGTTAATCTGGGTTTCATCTGTCTAAAAATTTTTTTCAAAACTGTTCAGGCTCTTTTAGATGTTTTCTGACAAAGTCTAATCTGGCCTTCTTGTTCTTGAGTGTAACCAGTGGTTTTCACCTTGTTGCAAACCCTCTGTATTTACATTCATGAAAGCATCTCTTGATTGTAGACTTTGACAGCGATACACCTCCCTCCTTGACAGTGTTCTTCACTTGGTTAGCTGTTGTGAAGTTTTTCTTAACCATGGAAATAATTCTGTCATCATGCACTTTAGCTGTCTTCTGTGATCTTTCAGGCCTTTTTGTGCTTCTGAGCTGGTCAGTGCATTCATTCTTTTTAAGAGTGAACCAGATTGTTGATTTGGTCACTCCTAAAGTTTCTGCTGTCTCTCTGATAGGTTTATTTTGGTTTTTCAGCCTAATGATGGCCTCCCTCACTTGCCTCATATTTAAAATTAGAGTGAAAAGCTACAGAATACAAATTTAACTTCAGATATTATGTCAGCTTCATTTGTCTCACTGCTTGTCAGTCAAGTTTCCAACTAATTTTGAGCCTTTTAAAATAGGGGACTGTGTATAAAAATGGCAGTAATTCCTAAACAGTCAATGCAAATTTTATCTACACTTTAATCACATTGATTTCTTGATTTAAAACCCACAAAATTATGGATCTAACTGTATTTGGTAATTTTGTAGATTATTGACACTGTAACATTTTTTAAACACACAAAAAAGTATCAAAATCAGTGCAGCAGAACCCACTGGCTGTACATAAAAAATAATAAATATCTTTATATATTGGCTATGAGCAGAACCAGAGCTTTAAAACCATTCTATGCACACCTACATTACCCACAATGCAGCTTCACCACAGACAGTGCCACTTCAGATCTATTACCTTAACATAACAGCAGCTAATGTAGCATTAAGCAGAAACAAGGAGCTTCAAAATGCTTTTTCTTTTCATATTTGCAGTAATACTTCCCAAGACCTGCAAACAGACTTTAATGTGTGAAATCAGTGGAGAGCAGCTTTATGTAAAGACTCATCTTTAAAGGAGAAACTGATATTTTATGACCCCTATGCCTCAGATTTAACCTATTCATTATTCATGTATTCATAAATGGGATCTGTTGCAAGTCTAATGACATTAAATAAAGTAGCTACATCTCAACAAGCTACAACAGGGAAATGCTCTGTTCACACTGACATAACACAACAATGAGTACTTTTACTTTTGATCCAGGACAAACATCAAAGACACTCACAACATCCTTCCTCATCTGATCCATCCCCACAGTCATCCACAAGGTCACAGAGCCGCAGATGCTCCACACATGCCTTAGTGTGCAAGCAGTGGAAATGTGTGTCCGGGGGGCACTCAGCCACCGCTGGAGGCATCGAACAGTTCTTGAAGGTGATATCGTCCAGAGCAGAGACTCCATCGAACACGCCGAGGCTGATTTTACCCAGGGAGATCTGGAACGGGTGGGTGATGCGTCCCAGCTGTACGGTGACCTGGTTCCACCCGGGTCCTTGGTCGTACAATGTTCTCCATATGACAGTGTTGTTTTGAACTCCTTTGATTCGAAGAAACATCTCACCAGCTCCCACAGATATCCCTGAATTATAATGCCTGAGGGGGAGAAGAAAGAGATGGAAGCAAAAATTTTAATTTTGACATATGCATTCCCTCATGCTATACTTGAAACCATTTCCTCCCTCCAGATACTGTAAACCCCATATTCCTCTTGGGATAAAGCAAATACTCATTGGACATAATATCTGAGGCTGCTCTGAAGAAAAAAGTGGAACTGTATAAAGCTCCTGCTTTCTGCCTGGAGAACCTCTCCAGTCACCCAAGGGAAAAATATAATCTGTTATTAGACATAAACCTTTAGGGGCCATAAAACTGTCAAAACATGACAGATTCAGATGCTTCTCATTGTGTGTGATTGTGAAATAAGAGCTATGCTTCGAGAGCAGTGCTGAGACAGGTGAAATGATGAGTAGAGGTAAGAGAGAAAGATCAAGAAACTAGCAGAAAGTAGCAAGACAGCATGTGGAAAACTGTTGGTGAATCTACAGATGTAAAACATCTGATCATGACAATTATTCATGCTGAACAACTCTGCAAAAGAAATGAAGACTGGTTGTGGAGGCCTGGCTTTACGGTAGTGTGACTCTAACCAGAAGGTCATGGTGCAGGAGGCAGCTGATTCCTGGAACCAGGGTCCTCGGAGAATGGCTTTTGGATACAGACTGCTGCTGTTCTTGAATATAAACATGAACTGACCTGAAATGAGAGATGATAATTAATATTCAAATCATATTCTACTTTTTTTAAGTTTTGCAAACAACTTGCTTCACCAGACAGTCAGTGAGTCACTTACCAGAAACCCTTATGGAAGCAGACAGTTAAGAGGTTCTTTTACTAAACATCTTCCCACGTTGCTTTTGTTGCCTTACAGGTCAGTTTTATCTGTGCTTCCTCTGGGATCTTTGTGAAATGTGTATAAAAATCAAAGGATATGTATATATAAAAACATACATATCCTCTCCACGTAAATTGCACCATGGAGCAATGTGTTGTTGATGAGACAGGTCAAAGCACTGCTTGCTGGCCAACAGCCAGGAGGCAAATATAGAAACAGCAGCTCAGTGCAGCAGTTGTGCAGAGGGCTATTTCACTTCACACAAACCATCAAATCATGCTGGTCTGCCAACAATATAAAAAATAAGCAGCTCGAGAAACAAAGCTGAGAAAAAAAAAAAAGAGGTCCATGTTTTCAGCTGGTAGACCCCTGCAGGTACACACCAAATAGAAAGGTTCTTCAATTTTATTCTGGTTCAGGTTGGTGTTTGTCTTAAGAAAAAAAAAACCCTCACATAATGGCTATAGTATTAGAGTAATGCTGTCGTATGCTTCAGCCAACCACTCAATCAGTCCCACATGTAGTGAAGAACTTGAAGATATTTAATAGGTGGGCACCAAAATTTGTGTCACCTACCCTGCATCTGACCAACTGTGAAATATGGTCACAATCTCCCCTTGATGTCATGAAAAACTGCCTGCAACTGCAGAACACTGAAGTTGAACTTTGACTGTCTGAAAATGTCCTCATGTCATCATTTTATTATATTAGACAATTTTGTGAAACGTTTTTAATAACTACTTTCATTTTTCATTTTAAAATTATGGCCAAAAATGTGTTTTGTGAGGTCATGGTGACTTTGACCTTTGACCACCAAATTATAATCAGTTCCCTCATGAGACCAAGGGAACATTTCCAACAGCTTTTAAGAAATTCCCTCAAAGTGGTAAAGAGAGCAGTAAAGCTTGTTAAGAGAATGGGATGGACAGACAGAGCAGTATCCACACTTGTTCTTTTTTTCAGCATTTGTCCATCTTTCCCCTAGAAAATAAATACAATATTGATTAATTGCAGTTTTTGCATAGATTAAATGCAACACTAATTAGGTGTCTGTCTACAGTTAATATTTATTTTTATATTAACTAACTAACTAACTTGATATAAATATTTGACTTAAAAGCAGCTTCATGAGAACAAGTCACACAAATTACACTAATGTAAAAAAACCTCACATCTTGTGCTCCTCTGTGAAGTTACTGAGCAAAAAAATTGGTTTCCTGATCATAACTAAATTTAGCTGCA
The DNA here is from genome assembly GCA_015106735.1 of Paratilapia polleni. Classification (NCBI taxonomy): domain Eukaryota; kingdom Metazoa; phylum Chordata; class Actinopteri; order Cichliformes; family Cichlidae; genus Paratilapia; species Paratilapia polleni. Next base: position 52,883 of record VUQI01061938.1, read on the forward strand.
GACTCATGTATTTATGTGACATAACAAACTGAATTAACTTGTCAGTTTGTCGGCGGGGGGTCAGGTAGCTGTAAGAAGAAGAACAACATTTAAGTAAAAATGTGACTTTATCTTTAGCCAGTTGTAGCTACCTAACAGAATATTAGCCATAGACAGTATAAAAGAAGGATGCAGCTTCCAGGTCTAAAAAGTGAAGCCAACACTCTGACAGTCTATTGGAAAATGGTCCTCAGTTATCTTATCAGCTCTGTGATCTTAGTATATGCTTTTCTGATTAGTTTATGGGCTCAAAAGCTAGTTTGAGATCACATTGAATAAAACATGAAGTTCAATTCTGGTCATCTTTAGTCAGAAAGGAAGATAAACTAGGGTATGCTCACTGGCTAGCTACCTGTTAATCAAGTCAAACTAATAATTAGCCAATGAATATGCAGTGTCCTCAGTTTCAAAGTCAGATCCACCCCTCGCTCATCACGTCTAGTTTCAAAACACATACCTGCCAACATTTAGGTTTCAAAGATTTTTACTGACACTGTAGTGGCTCTGTGGTTAACACATTCACCTCACTTGTGAACGATTCCTGGTTTGAGACCGAGAGGGGACACAAATCCAGCCTCAGGGAGTCACAAGCTAGTGTACTCCTAGTGCTGGGTCTAAGCCTGGATAAATGGGAGAGTTATGTCAGGAAGGGCATCTGGTGTAAAATTTGTGCCTTGGGAAATAAGGGAGCAGCCAAATGTACCTATTTTGATGATATAGTATAACAGTGAATTTATTTAATATGTTTTGCTGAGTAAATTTTAATATGAAGGTCCTAGGATTAGCTTCACACACACGCACCTGGAATTGGGTTGTGAGTTGCCAGGTTGTGAAGTTACAGTTACAGTTATTCATAATAAAGTTTGAGAGTCATGCAACTTACAGGAATTTCCCAGGAGAATTAGCAAAATGGGAGGGTGCTGGGAGATGGTCTTAAAATAAAGGAAAAACCGAGGAAAAACATGAAAAACACCAAGATGACAACAGCCAAAACACTCACCTCGAGGCTTTATAAACAGGACCTCCCTAACTAAAAGGTGATGTCATGGTGGCTATGTCCATCTTTCGTATACAGTTTATCATAAGTCAGATTCCCTGTCTTATTAATTTTGTACAAATAAATATAGTATATAAGACAGGATTAAAAGATGCAGTTTTTGACTTTTTAGGGCAGTGCGTTGGTGGTGCTCAAGTTTAAAAAATATGGAAGGGTTATAAACAGCTTGAATAGGCTGATGAAACCATTCTGTCTGCAGTACAGCATGGGGTGGTGGTGGTGTGATACAGTTGAAATGTTTTCTTGGCTGATATAAAGTGTCTCACTGCCAAATAATCACTCTTTGAACACGCCACATACCTGCGCATTGTCACAAACGAGATAAGTCTTTGAGCGGTCACAGTCACCTACATCTTCAAACAGATGCTCCCACCAGGATGTGTGTCATTATTTCACAAAGCTCCAGTTGCAGCCTCCAAATCTAAACCTTACAGAGCATTCTTTCACAGCATCTTCACACAATCTACACAAGAACAACAACAGATGGCGCCTGCATGGAGTCCAACTGTAAGAAGACTCCATGCCCTGAAGTGTTAATTCTCTTCAGGGCAAAAGATACAATGAGGCATAAAATACAGTTGCATGTTGTGGTACATAAACCTAGAAGAGACTACTGCAGTGTCTCGTTTATTTCAGTGAATAATGTTAATATGCATAATGGGTACAGCATATGTCGATTTCCTTTCTATTATTCAGATGGCTGAGAAAGCATTTCTCCATGAAGTGCTTATCTCACAAAAGACACAGACAGGGAATGCTCTTCCACAAAACCTCAATTTAATCAGCCGATAATATTATCTTTTTCGATTTTTTCTGGCCAGAATCCAATGAAATCACTTTATCAGCTCACCACATTTCCATTCTCCTTTTCACTGGCTGCATGTGTCACATGGTGGTATGGCTAAAGTCGATTTGTGGTGTGTTTGCTTCCCCTACCTTCAGTGCTGTTTGTAGAGTGGTCCAGTGGTGGTGGGCGACCGTAGTAGTCTGGAGGTACCTCCAAAGATGAGCCCCTGACCCAGTCAAAGCCATCGCCGAGGGTGAGCTCGTACCAGCCACAGGAACGATTATTAAAGTCACACTCAGAGGCTAAATATGTTGAAACAAAGGAAATAAATGGTTAAATAAAGGTGAAACTTGCAAGTGAAATTTGAAGCTGATTTTCAACCACATCTTTCTCAGAAGATGTATCCAGAGTTTAGTCTTCTGCTGACACTGGTGGAAAGCTCCACAATAACTGCTAATAATAACTGGGCCTTATGGTGAGCATGATTTGTCAAATTTTGAATAAAAGGTCAATAATAAAATTTTAATCCCAAGTTTAACTTTGCCTGTGATTTTTCAAAGGCAAAGTTTAAAGTATTAAAACTGGAGGCCACAATTTAAAACCACAAGGTGTGCTGCATTTTAGTTTCTAGTTTTGCTTCTTTTTATTTTTCCCACCAGTTTTGTGAAACACCTGTCGTTAACCGGTCTTCACATACATGTATAATCCCTGCTGTTCCTCATTCAGTTGCCAGATTCTCTTTGTACTACTTGTGAGTCAAGTTTTTACCCAGCCTCTGGCATCCAGTTTCTAGGTCCTTTTGTTTGTTCTGTTAAAGAGGGCTGTTGCATTATCCAGGAGATTCTCATATTTCTGTGTTCAGGTCTCATTGTACTACCTTGTAGTACCTGTGGACTATACCGTACTGTGAAAAAGTCTTGAGTGACCCCTCATTTCTTTATATTTTGCTAAGAAAATGGGAAGTAGGTGCAGTGATTTACTGAAATATGAGCTAACATAAATGAAGAGACAAAACAAATGAGGAGCCTTTTGTTCTGTTCTCTGTCAAGATGATCCCACACTGTTTCAATAATGTTGAGGCCCGGGCTCTGGGGAGGCCAGTCCAAAGAGTTTCTTTGTGTTTTTTTTGTTTTCTATCCAGGTATGCTTTTACTTCATTGGCAGTGTGTTTGGGATAATTATACTGAAAAGTGAAGACATTGCCACTCAGACACTTTCCAGATGGTATTGCATGGTGGATCAAAATCTGACGGTACTTTTCTATGTTCATAATTCAATCAATTTGAACAAGATCCTCAACACCACTGGCTGAAATGCAGCCCCAAACCATGACAGAGCCTCCACCGTGTTTTACAGATGGCTGTAGACACTCACTGTTGTACCTCTCTCCTGACCTCCTCCGTACATACGGACGACAATTTGAACCAAAAATTTCAAATTTGGATTCATCACTCCATAAGATGATTTTCAGTCCAGTTCTTGTGTAATTCAGCATACCTCAGCCTTTTCTCCCTGTTTCCCTTCCTTAAGAATGGCTTCCTGACAGCCACCCTTCCACTGAAACCATTTCTGATGAGGCTTCAGTGAACAGTAGATGGATTAACTGAAGGGTCAGATGCATCTCTCAGGCCTTGTGTCAGGGCTTTGCTTTTTTTCCTGTTTCTTAAGGACATGATTTCAGATACTGTTCATCTGCTGTAGATAGTTTTTTAGGTCTCACACTTCTTCTTTTGTCCTCCACTTGTCGAGTTTCCTCTAATTTTTTAAGGACACACTGTACACCATGCTGAGATATGTAAAGTTTTTGGGCTATTAGTTTATTGGGAATCACCTTGTTGGTGCAAAAATACTATTTTATGCCCGCCAAACCGTGTTTGGTATTTTCAATAGATTCAACTAAGGAAATGGGAACAACGACAGGCTGCTAGTAACGAAGTGTCTAAAGATAGAGTTTCAGATTGGTTCTTTGCTAAGTTGTCTGTTATGTGTGGACAAAACATCCTTGAGTTAGGTGCCTTTTTGTGCTTGAATGATTCATAGGTCAGTGTTAAGTGGCTTAACAAACAAACATCAAACAAAAAAGCTTCCTGTGGAAATGGTCAAGCATAAGGACTGGACTGAAAATGAGTAAAAAAGCAGAAAGAAATGAGGAGTGGCTCAAGACTTTTGCACACTACCGCATACATAATAACAAATAAATTAATAAAAAGAGAAAGCTAACCAGTGTGAAGTGTTTTAAGATAAGATAAGATAAGATACTTTATTTATCCCAGAGTTAGGAAATCCTTTTAAAAATTAAGTTAAACACAACAAACTTATAACAAGTAGACTAAATAAGTAGCATGATATAGTTCAATAAAATAGAAAACATAAAGCTAAACAAATATCATGATAAAGTAAAAACTAATCTGAAATCAAAATAAACACAATATAATAAAATAAGTATATATTTAAATACATTTTACTGATCAGCGTATCAGTCACCTGTAAAGCACTTTGAAATGCCCTAACCTGTAGAAAAGGTGCCAAAAACTGTTTGCTACAAAACTCTCTCCGGAAATGCTTTATTTTGAAACAACGAGCCGGAAGTTTTCATTGTTAGCTTTGATGCTACCTTGATAGCAGCATTGCTTCCCTTTGTCAGAGGACTGACTTCCGTTTTTGTGTTTTCTCCAGGTTTCTGGTAATTGCTGTTTAGTGAGACTCTGTGATTCCTGTGGCTTTGATAAGTAGTAGGACCGGTGTCGTGTTTTCCGCGAGGGAGCTGGTAAAAGGTCCCGCACTTCAGCTTAAACAGAGTTTGAGTTCATTCGGTTTCAGCCTTTAAAAAGCTGTTTACCTTGCTAGCTGGCTAGCTGCAGCCAGCTGAGTGAAATCACCTAGCATGTTTCGGTTCTTGAACGACGTTGATGAAGACCCCTTCATGATGTAAGTACTGATATTTACACCGTGTGTTCGAACACTGTTGTGTCTTTGTGTTTTATAAGTGGTGGGTGGGTACATTTTGGATTGTTAAGTTTTAAAATTTCCACTGTGCCTTGTAGCAGGTATTCTGCGTTACTCCTGCCAGCTGTGGGGGCCTACACTGGTCCACCATATTGGATAGACAATAACAAAAAGGGTGTCAGTGTTCAGCAATATTTGGTTAACCAATCAGTAACCACAATTATCAATCAACAGCACTCATTTAATTTCCTTTGTTTCTTTAATAACGTCAAAGGCTTTTTGTTTTTTAGATTTAACAGAGGTCACTTTTCTAGTCTTTTCTAGTCTGGCGTGTTTACATAAGCGCATTGCTCCCTGGCAAATGGATGGAAGCGAAAAATACTTTACATCAATCTCTTTAATAAATGCAGCATTTATGGATTTCTATTTTTATGAAAAAATAAATAAAAATGGCTTCACAGGTGGAACTAAATCCTCTTTACTGGCTCATCTCAAATACATTTTTGTTAATAAAGATACACTGATTGTTAAATTATGAAATATCATGATTTCTATATTAAAAAAATATTTGAATTGTTTTAAATTCAAATTTAAATTTGTTTTAAATAAAGACTACTTTTCAAAATGTATGGGACACAACATATATATATATATATATATATATATATAAAAATAACAATTTATTTACCAAAAGGCCAGGGTGATGCTGATGTGTCAAAGCATCCCTTAATAATTATGTTAAGCCCTCTTTTCTGAGACCACTGGACCCCTATTGTTGTCGCCCTCTATTAAACCACTACACAGTTTAAAATGTCTAACAAGACAGAACAAAAAGATAAATTAAAAAAATCCCACAAAATGCAAATTTCAGTATTTAACTTGGGTCCTGATGTTACACACAAGTCAGTGTTTGATGTGCATACAAGGTTACTGGAGATTTGAGGCTGCGTCTTTAATTAATCTTATTCATATTTGTTGTGACATTCAGCAAGTAAAGCAATGATGGGTGATGCAAAGTGGGCCTGTCCCAAGTTACTACTTTTGAGAACTTTTCCCAACTTCAAGGCAAGTAACTTAAGCAATTACTAGTGTCACATGTCAATCACCAGTATTTTGCGCCGTTATTGGTAGTCACTTTAATCGCTCACCTGGAAGCTGAGAAAAGTTTATCTTGTGTCCCGCCCACTTGGCGTTGCCAGTGGCTATTTTGCCCATAGTTGTTTGAATGTCATTAACTTTCTGTGGTCTCTGGTCACCACATCGCTGCAAAGTTGCATCCATTGTGGATGCATCTTCAGCTACAAAGAGATGTGTGACGACTGAACTGGGCTTAGACTTCTTCATCTTGATTAATTGCGTGTCAGCTGATACACTGTATTGATTAATTCTTGTAGCACCATTCAGATTTGCCTTGATTTAAAAAAAACAAAACCAAAAAGTAACTGAATCTTAATACAAATTACACTATATTTGATTTTTTTTTAATATAATATATTGCCATTTTAATGCCACAGTAAAAAAACTTCCATATTCATGAAGTAACTAGGCTAGCTGAGACCTTTGGGCTCTGAAACTGGGCTCATAAATCCAGTGGAGCTTAGAAACCCTTTGGTGGATTAATTGCTGTCACATTTTGTACTTGATAAAATTTACAAGTTTCCCCTTGTATCGTTTTCAGCTTACCTTCACCTATGTGAGTATAGTTCACACAGCTACACTCAGTTGATTCACACACAGAAAAATTAACAGAAAGACTTATAAATGCTTTTGATTTCTTCCAGGGATCCATTTGCAGCTCACAGGCAGCAGATGAGGAGTCTGTTTGGACCATTTGGGATGGACCCTTTCCCTCTTGCTCCTCAGATGCAGCCACACCGTGTGTCACGCAGACAGGTAACAAACTGCTGTGCTGATGGATTTTGTATGATGTCCAAATTAGCTTTTTGTTTGGTTTGTTTCTTAAGTTTAGAAGTTTAAGGTGTGTATTTTTCTTTTAGGCTGGCCCACTGGTTCCCTTTGGCATGATGGGAATGGTTAGTAACACCTTCTGTGACCTCCTTTAACAACTGCAAACACAGTTTATAGTGTATAGTGACTACATTGTCGTTGAAGGATTTACAGAGTTTCAGGAGAAAATCTCTTTATTATGTGACTAGATTCCTGTTGGTATTCTTATTGATGATTAACAGACTCCAGTATGATTATATTTGGGTTCTTATTAGGTTAGACTTAACTGAATTTACATCCCAAAAGCACTACAGCCCTGAACTGTTCTAGATATTAACAGACGTATGTGGATGTGAGAACACAAATGGCCGATGCAGTCGAATCAGATATTAAACCGCCTTTAACCTTCCAGTTCGCTGGTGCAAAGTCCATGTGATGTCTGCCTGCACCGATTTTTCTCAGATGTGAGAGTAGCGGCAGTAATAATTGTCCCACGTATTAGAGGGTATCATGTCAATACAATGTATCAATACAATGCAATATGACAAAAAAAAAAAGATCAACAAGGTAAACATTACACAAAAGAAAAGAGCTCAAGTAAATAGAAAAAAGTAAAGGAGTTGAATGAGTAAACATCTAAATAAAATACAACAGAACAGATCAGTGTGCATTATCTCCCCAAATTTATTGTTGTTTTTTTAATCTTAAGTGAATTCCCACTGATGACAAAAATACGATTTTTTTTTTCCATCTTAGTTTATGATTATTATGATTAGGGTGGTGCAGTGGTTATCACTGTCGCCTTCTGAGTTCGAAAATAAACAGTTAGAAAAATGAATGGATGGCTCAAAGAATGTTTTCCCCTGTAAGACTTAACACCTTTGTGTGTGGTCCAACAGCAGGAACTGCCCTTGTAAAACCTCTTTCAGGCTGTTTTCAGGGTAGAAAAAAAATTCCTGCTCTGGGTTTGGTACTTCTTAGTGGTCCATTTTATTGGTTAATCTTGGAATTTTGAAAAACCAGGTACCTATCAGAAGCAACAAAAACTGACAATGTAAAGTTCCCTAGTATTGACTGATGCAACAAACAACAATGCAGCAGAGATCTCACTGTCCTTCGTTGTTGTTGTTGTTGAACCATCCTACACCACAATGGAAAACAGAAAGTGTGAAAGGGCTGTTTATGGGGCTGTGCAGCACCTCATGCCTGCCATGAGTTCCTGCTGTGGAAGGGCAGTTAATGACACTTGTGCACTGAACTGACAATACGTGGTGTTGTTTTAGACTCTGTCTGTACTTGATGTTTAATCCTAATCTTTAATCTTTAATGTTTAAAGATTCTCTTAATGTTTGCAGGGTGGAGGGTTCATGGATATGTTTGGCATGATGGGAGAAATGATGGAAAACGTGGTGAGCCATTTTTGTTTCCAAATAAACAGAAAGCAGTGACTGTAATGAATGAAACCTCTGTCTGACTAGTACTCAATCTCCCTTTCTATTTACTTGTCATTACTTTTCTTCTTCCAGGAGAGAATGTCTGGTTCACCAAACTGTCAGACGTTTTCCTCTTCAACAATGATCTCCTATTCGTCTTCAGACCCAGGGGCTCCTAAAGTTTATCAGCAGACCAGTGAAACAAGAACAGGTCCAGGAGGGGTAGGAATAACTTATAGTTGTTAAAATATTAACAGTATAGATAAGACGTGCTAGTTGGAGCCATGTAAGTAGACCTGCTTACTGGCTGAGTGGACATGGGGCCTAATTGGTTTGTTAATCCTGGCATGACTGAGGCCTTCTGGCCTCATTAACACCAGTAACTGTAGTGACAATAAATAGATCATGTACAATATAAATATCAGAGTTGAACTTGAGTCCATTCATTCCTGCCTGTTTCTGTAAACTGAGATACCTTTTCCTCCTAGATCCGTGAGACGCGGCAGTCAATGAGGGACAGTGAGAGCGGCCTCGAGGGTCTTGCCATCGGCCACCACATTGGGGACCGTGCACACATCATGGCACGTTCACGAAACCGCCGCACTGGAGACTGCGAGGAACGGCAAGACTTCATTAACCTGGATGAGAGTGAGTCAAGCTGATAATTTCGTAACTAATCTTAGCTCAGGCTTCAGACTACTCTAAATGCTCCATGTCACACCGTTTCAGAAGCACCACCCAGCTACACCTACAAATCACAATAAAACTCCCTTAAAAGGAGGGGAAAGGGAGATGGATAAAGATTATTTGAGAATTATTTTGAACTGTGAGTCATGCAAAACTCTTCTAGTAGAGTCTGAGAATAAAAACAAGTACTTAGAAAAAGCACAGCAGGTCCAGTTTATCAGATGTGAGTTATTTTGGGTCTTAACCTTGGGTTTGTTCCTGCTAGCCGAGGCTACAGCGTTTGACGAGGAGTGGAGGAGGGAGGCAGGAAGATATGTTCCCCCAAATGCCCGGGGGCTGGACTACACCCGGGATCGACGAGGAGGAGGTCAGCAGCTTGCTCTTACCGCCCCTCCCACCTCAACATCCCCACCTGGTCATCGGCACGAGTCCCCCAGACACCGTCAGGCCCACACCCGCCCACGTTACGACTGGTGAGAAGGTAAGCGAGACTTCAGATCATTTCAGCAGGGAATTATCATAATTGCTCTTAACTCGTTAATTTCTGAATGTATGATACCAGGCATGACAAGTTTAGGCCAAGCCAGCCAGTGTACACCTAGTGCTGGTCCCAAGCCCTGATAAATGGGGAGGGTTGCATCTGGAAGAGCATCCAGCACAAAATCTTTGCCAAATCAAACGTGGATTATCAAGAATGAGATTTCTATACCGGATCGGTCAGGGCCCGAGTTAACAAAGACTGCCTCCGGTGCTGTTGGCCAACAGGGTGCCGGTGGAAATTATGCTACTGTTGGCCAAAGACAAAGCAATAGGACAGGGGGAAGGCGTGTTTGGAGACAGCGAGAGAGAATGTAGTGAAGGAGGACATGCAGAGGGTTGGTGTGACATGCTAGGGATTGGGTGAAATGGAGAAGATAGAGAAGAACATCTAGCAAGCTAGATGGTGAATAAAGAAAGGGAGCAATATTAGCAAGGACAAAGCGGTGAATCTTAGAAATAATTCATTTTCAGATTGTATTACAGCAGTTGCATTAGACTCGTCCACGCCTTTGCACGGTGCTTAGAACGCAACACGGCGCTGGACTTTTGTAACAGAAGACTTCTGTCTGCTGTGGCTTGTGTGTGCGCTTTGTGTGTTTGCCTTGTGAGGCTTTACCACAATACAAACATAGACAAACAGCAGTCTGAAGGAATATTTTAGTTCCTTTAACAAAAAACAAACAAAAAAAAAATGTTCCTGGGAGAAAAAGATCTGGGTCCTTTGGATGGAAAAACAGTAAATAGAAGAGAAAATGACTTTTTATTATTATTATTATTTAAGCAGGTATAAATGTTGAGTTAGGTGTAGTTTACATAATTATGTTAGTTGTTTTGTTTTTTTAATTCTACTGTCTTTGCACATTTTTTTGCTTCTGTATTTGTATATGGATCAGTGTTACAAAACTCTACCACTAAAGTACTTATATAAGTATTTATTTCAGTTTGAGTGATCCTCAAATCTTCAACACATGTCAGCCCGCACTTTAAACAATTCTACAATAAGAGTAAGCTATTATAAATGTGTGCACTTTGAGGCTAGTATACACTGTATGATTTAAAAGATAATCTTGCAGGTTCATTTCATGTTAAAATATGTGAGATGGGTCACACTGATCAGAATAAATCAGATTGTGTGATTAATGTCACTACAATACAAATGGAAAAGGGAAAAATATACACATCCTCAGCTGATGCCATCCATCTGTACTGCTGTAATTATTTGAAAGCCTTTTAGGTTGTTTTAATTGTATGAATTTGTTCCTACGTTTTTGATAGCTTGCAGAAAAATTCAGAGACTATCACTCAGCCACTTCAGCTGCTTTTGTCTGACAGGTCTTATTCTGATCCAGGACCACCACTTTAAATCAACAGCCATTGTTCATGTTGGGTTAAACCAGTGGTTCTCAAACCCTTTTGGCATGCCTCACTTCAGAAGCAGAAAAATCTTCATCCATCATCATGATACAAAAGGATTTTAGTGAAATAAGTGAACGATACAAAATAGACTGGCTTATTCATAAGTGTAAATGTCCCTTTGGTCTTTAATTATCTGATGTAACGATCACTTTGGCATTGGGTCTCTGTCCCTGCAGGTGTCCTGCTTGACCAAGCAACCGGATTGAAGGAGCTGAGGATTTCCCCGATGCTGTGAACCATGATGAGGACGGAAGTTGATGCCCGTCATAAATGTTTGATATGACTGGACTGTCTATACATGAACAACATATTATACACACACACACACACACAATGATAGTTACAGTTCACACTCTTTACTGTTACACATACACACACACACACACACATAGACACCCCTGTCTAAACATGGGTATAACTA
>VUQI01061939.1:0-13203 GCA_015106735.1 Paratilapia polleni
TAAAGTCACCCAACAGCAATGTGAAAGACTGGTGGAGAGCATGCCAAGACGCATGAAAGCTGTGATTGCAAATCAGGGTTATTCCACCAAATATAGATTTCTGAACACTTCCTAAGTTAAAACATTAGTAATGTGTTGTTTAAAAATGAATATGAAGTTGTTTTTTTTGCATTATTTGAGGTCTGAAAACACTGGACCTTTTTTGGTATTTTGACCGTTGCAAAATCAGAGAAACTGATATTTTTGGAGTGGTCTCTTAATTTTTATATATATATATATATATATATATATATATATATATATATATATATATATATATGTGTGTGTGTGTCACACAAAGTCTTGTTCTCTAAGCATCAAAATTAAAAAAGCTTTAAACCTTGGTGGTGCAGCAGGTTGAGGAGCAGTTTTCTCAGCATCCTTCTTGTTTTCCTGTTGTGCTTTTTCAGAGTTCTCAGATTCACAGGCAGGACTGCTGCTCTTCTTCCAGTCTGGAAGTCTGCTGGTGCGTGGGCCAGAGTCCTCATCATCAGAGCTGGGTTTCAGGAACCCACTGGATGGTCGTGCTGGAGGAGGACGATGCTGAGGAGCTGCAGAGGAAATAAATTCTAAATAATGCTGAAGACTCTTGGCATATTAGACTATGATTAATGTTTGGTTAAACATGTTAGTTTGTGAAATTTTCTTTTGCTCTTTTTTCTGAAAAGATAATGAGCCCATATAAATGAACTAAATAAATTAACTTCATGGCTCAGTCACAACTAGAGTAAAAATAGGATGGCCACTAGCAAAACACCAGTGGTTGAATGGTAATTGTATTGAATTTTTTTCACATTTTAACTGGTCACCCAGACGTTGAGCATACAACACCCTCAACCTCTGGGTGACCACTTTTGATCGCACGGCGATTGCACCTGTTGGGAGGCAACCTGTCTCCAAACAACAACTGCTGCCTAAATATGAACGATGTTGCTGTACTTTTGATATTTGTAAGAGAAGGCCTTGACATGAACTCACCTTCAGCACTGTTGTCATCTTCTGAGGGTTTGAGGAAGCGGCCTTGCAGTGATCCAAGAGCGTGGGAACGTTGATTCCAGCTTTGTCCAGATGATGATGATACTGCACTGGTCTTATCTTTTTCCCTATCTAGATCCCTACATCTATCCCTGTCTCTATCCCTTTCCCTCCCCTCATCTCTGTCTCTCTCTCTCTCTCTGTTTCTATTTCTTTCTCTATCCCTTTCCTTTTCTCTATACCTGTCTCCATCTCGAGTTCTCTCCTCCTCTCTTCCTCGATACCTTTCCCTCTCCCCTCCCCTTCCACCACGGTATCTTTCTCGGCCTTGGGGTGATGACTCCCTGTCTCTGTCATTTTTTTTCCATCGATCTCTGTTTTCCCCATCCTCCTCTTTTCTCCTCCATCTCTCCCTGGTCTCCTCCTCGCCTTTCCTCCACCCGCCTTTGGTTGTGCTTTCTCCTCTTTTCCTCTGACCATACACAGCTTCCTCAGCATCAGCAAGCCTCTGCTGAAATTCTTCCATTGACTATAAAAGGAAAGAAATACAAGACACTTTAAGGTCTTTGCAAACTTTCTCAGTTCAGATCTTCACATCAGATACCTGTGCTTTGTTGTGGACCTATGTTATATAGAACAAAGGTATCAGTGACAGCAGACAATTGACTAAATGTAAATGTATAATTTCCAGCAGGTTACTATGATATGTAAAGGTCTTGTTGCCCTCAGGTGCAGGTGACTCTGAAGATGCATTTACTGGAGTTCAACATGGGTTAGGCCAAACAAGCAGCAGCTTTTTGGCTGCCTCACTAAGCTGAAAGCCAACTGCTTCACTAAAAGACTGTTGTCGCTAGCTAAGTTCTGACAAAGAAAGCACACACACACACACACACATACACACAGGCTGCATCCACACAATGATCTGACAGTGAAATTTTCTTTGCTGATAAATGGACACACAAATGCTGAGGCTGCTGAAAGTGACATAACAAAGGACACAAGGCACTGTGTGTGCATGTGTGTACTTGTTTAGAGATCTTTGTGAGGACAGAAATTCACATAAAACTATAGTTGTGAGGACCAACCGTGATTTGTGAGGACAAAACGCTGGTTCTCACGAATTTGAAGGCATGTTTGAGCATTTTTGAGGCTCAAAACATGGTTTAAGGGTTAGGGTTACAATTAGGTTATGGTTAGGTTTAGGCATTCACTTCTGATGGTTAGAATTAGGGTAAGGGGCTAGGGAAAGCATTATGTCAAAGGAGTTCCCCACTAAGATGTCAAAACGAGTGTGTGTGTGTGTGTGTGAGAGAGATGTCAGACAGCAAAGAGACAAATTAATAATAGAACAAGGTGTCCAGACACTCTTTCCTCCCACAGTAGCGAGGGAGTATGTGTGCATAAATCGTTGTCTTCTAAGCAGATTTGCTTTGACAGTTGAGCCTTTTTTACTAAGAGAAAAGTGAACATTAATCAATGTTTTTATGTCCAAATCTGAATTGTTATGCAGTGTCGTCATTTGTAAGGTGCCCCCTAAATTCTTTGCACATGGATGTGTGTGAATGTGTGAGGACAGTAAGAGTTTCATTAATTCTCACTCCGTATCTCTCAGCCACCACATCGTTGAGGCTACGCTGCTCCCTCTCTGCCTGCTCCTTCATCCTCTGGTAGCTCTTCCTCAGCCAGCTCAGACCACCATCATTTACTACTGGGCCTGCAGAGAAAACATTTACAGAAAAAGCACATACAGTTAGATCATACGTTTTTTGGACAATGTAATTTTGCCTCTGTACACCACCACAAGTGATTTTAAATCAAACAATCAACCAAGATGTGATTGAAGTGCAGACTTTCAGCTTTAATTCAAGGGTGTTTACAAAAGTATTGCATTAAGTTTTCAGTATAAAGTGTCTACTAGATACTCATCATCAGCATTATCTACATCAAACAGCACAGCAGATGTAGGTTGCCTTACACACCAGCAAGTTCTGTCTTGATGTTGTTTAAACCCAAATGATAAGTGAAAGGTATAAAAAGGAGAAATATGAATAAATTAAAGAATAAAGCCAGATAAAGATAATTGATTTCTTCAGGTTCTTGATGTCATCTGAAAATTCAGGTCATATAACAAGACAAGTAAGTTGCAAAAACTTCTAATTAAGAAGATGAAGGGAACGGAAAAGAACATGTGAATGATGCTTTTTTTTGTGTGAAGCTGAAAAGACATCAAATCCAGGGTAAAAACAAAAAAAGAAAATCCACAAAAAGCTGGATCACATGCTGGTGAAAAAAAAGGGAGGGAAAAACAAGAGAAGAGTAATAGAGAAGAAACCAAGGTCAGGATTAAGGAGGTGGGAAAGGACTAGATAAACATATTTTTTAAAATCTATGGGAAATTAATGTTTGTTCCAGCTTCCCAGAGCGATACAACATGACAAATGCACTGACCGAAGCCAAATGTCTCTCTGGTCAAGGTCAGCACTGAACATTTTATTTCTTTCTGTTTGGGAACATGCCAGTGCTTAAATATCTGCTTTACACTGTAGGTGGACAAAAAGCTGAAGAGAGGAGAGCAAAACGCTGTACAAAGAACAGCACTGTCATGTTCAAGGCACCGTATACAAATATAACATTTCAGTGTGAAGAAACATGGACTGTAAATATGACTGACAATATCATCTAGAGGAAGTAAAACAGAAAAGCTCTTCATTGTCCACCGTCTCTTTTTGTTAATGAAAGATTACAGTTTATGTTTCACAGAGCTGGATTGCAAACTTTCTTTTGTTGTTGCTATTGTTGCACCACTTCAAGCTATAAATCAGTGTCAAAAATTTTCAGGAAAAAAACTAAAAAATAAGTGCATCCAGTATTAAAAATGCACAATCACGGAGCAACCTGATAGCTGAGCGATTCGAATGAGAGACATCTGAACGTTTGCTGCATGTCAGTCCAATCCTCTTTTCATCCTGTATTTCTTGTGCATCTCCATTGTACTGTATCCATCAATAAATGCACACAAACTAAAAACACATACACACCAGCCTCTAACACTGACAATCCCATAAGATTAGGTGAAGAACATTCCTGAACCACACTAAAAGGGAAACATAAACAAGAATACTGCACTGTGTACGTGTTGTTTGCTTCATGTTATTTTGCCTTGCACTTAAGTTTACTAGAGAGGGGCCATGCCAACTCTCAAGGGAAGCTGCACCTACTGTATAGAGATAAGAGACACATACACACATATATGCATTTGCTTGTCACCTTAACGCAGCTTACACTCCCTCTCTCACTTTCTTTTCCTAAATCCCTAACTCAAAACCTTTGCTTTTCTCTACCTCTCCTGTCATATGCCCAAGTTGACTTTTACATACATGCATACATACATAAATGCATTCAGTTATTTTCTTTTTAGCTTTAGCTTATTCTCCTTTCTCCTGCATGTGCAACACAACAACAAACTCTTTGGCTAATTCTCCCGTTGCATCCCACTGGAAAAGGGTGGGAACTTACAGAAGAACAAATCTTTCTCAATGCAGGTAGCTTTGGGGAGAAACTTAAATGTGGGGTTGAAGGGTCACTGTTTGTGATACTAGGAATGTTCCTCTCAGGCCTCGGATTATAGGAATATAAAAAAATAAAAAATAAAAAAAAATGCATCAATTAAAAGACATGTAAATCACTGCAGAGGAAGGAAAGATGAGATGTTAAAGTTCCGTCACAATATTTTACAAGCCAGTTTAGTGTGTTCTTTTATAGTAGATGAAGCAATACTCAAGAAGAATATTTACAACATCTTTCTTCTATTAAACAATATTTAGGATTGCTTTTTCAAAGGATGAGAAGTAGCTCTGAAAGTCAACTTCTAACCCAACATGAACAAAGGTCCTTAAAGCTCCTAGAAAAGAGAGGTGACAATCTAAGAAAGAAAGGAAAAGGGTGTGATGCAACCTGAAAGACCTAAATGGGTCCAGTTTTTCACTATTTAATATGAAAGTCAATTTTTAGGACTTTTTTAAACCCAACATTTCAAATACCAATCACAGTGAGCCGACAGAATAATACGCCATGGATTTGCCAAATGCATCATTTACTTCAGCAAATCTCAAGCCCACGAGGGAAAAGGAGGGAAGAGAAAACATCATAATCAAGGTCAGAAGAGCAAAGGGAAGGCAGAAAATGAGAGAAACCAGAGGGCCATCTGAGTTGCACATTATTTTCAGTTTTAGTTTTTGTTTAGGTTAGTTTAAATTATGTATAGTGATGTGGCTGCTCTGCACTCCAATTTACAATGGAAAAACTAATACAATGGACATTTGTGTTTGACTGATTTCACCATCAGTCAAACACAAATGTCACACACAACATAAATAAACACAATCAAGAGTTAAATTTTATTCTGAGGTGATGAGGCAAAAATCTTCATAGTATATTTTACATCACTGGAAATGTTTTCGCTATCTTACTACTGGAAAATGTCTGAATAGATTCTATTACGTTACCTTTTTTAACTGCAGTACCAGCCATCTCCTCTGGGGGCAGGCCAGTTCCTCCATCTTTCCAGTACTGGTTTAGCTCTAGCTTGTGCAAACCAGCCTAGGAATTACAAACAAACACAAAATAACTTCTTGTATGATCTTGTATGATACTAACACAACAGGAGTACAGAAACAGCAAGTTGTGACATATTAAATATTTTAACCACTCACTCATGCTGTTTGGATGAATGTTTTTCTCAGGAAAGCAGCAAGCTGCAACTGACCCATGCTGCACAGTCACGTTTTGAACAGGTACAATCTCTTTACGTGTGTGTGTGTGTATTTTTCACTTTTCTTCACAACAGTTCATCTGAGCTACTTCATACTTGACTGGCATTCTGCTAGGGATCCAAGGAACTGCTGTGCTGAGCAGTTCTCATCATTTGGCAAAAAGTTGATTTCTGTTACACTCTTAAAACTATTCATGTGATGTGATCAGAGAACATAAGTAAACTGTAGCTATGCCACCCACCGCCAACAGTTAAAGTTCAACCTGTGAGAAACTTTGGCAGTCATCACACACGACCCAGTTCCTAGTGGTTATGACAAAGCAAGCAACTAACACAAGGCAGTTTCCATTTTCCATTTATTTAGAAACTGCCTCGCCTACCAATAGTTCTGGTCCTCTGGCCACTTCACGTGTCTTACGTTAATTAGATTGCACCGCCCTGCATCAAAAAATAAGATTTCTGCTGTTTTCCAGAAAATAGTTGATATTACTGAATTCAATGATACTGAATTTAAAAAATACCAATAAAAGTATTCAATCACGTGCAGTTTTGTCACAAAATGTGAATCAATTTTTTTCTCTTTTTTCATTCAGATTTAAAATTTTTGCACTTTTCCAAATCACAAAAGATCGCACTTTCAACAGTCTGGACTTCAATAACAATCTAGAGACAAAACATCAACAGACTCTTCTCTCTCACCAACTAAGCCAGTAAAAACAGGAGGTGGTATTTCATCTGAATGTGGTACAGGTCTCATTGCTGATGACAGGTTAGGGTAACTGATAGATGATTTAGTTTTGGAACTGTATCCAGAAATATTGACTAAACAGAAGCAGCAGTCATCAAAGTGATTCTGTGGCTCCTTCCATACTGTTGGAATACCAAAACCCAAGCTCCTTCTCTTTCCCTTAGTCCATGCTCGGAGGTTTCCGACATGCGCCCGGCAAACTGAATGAGATGCCCATGGCTTGTCCCAATTTCATACCAAAATAAGCAAAGTATGTCTTTTTCACTGTTTTGTCGCTGTTTGGATGTAGTGAAGCATCCACAGATATAGCAAAAAACATCTGGATCACGTTTACAATTGCCACTTCTGAAAAAACGTGACATGATAGAGCAAAATGGATATTCTTTTTGAAATCAGCAACCCAAAATTAGTAAAGAACAAGTGTTAGATTTCATACAGCAATATGAGGCAGGGTGGTGTAAGTGACATATTTTTGCATATTGATACTGCTAAAATACGTTTAAAATAGAAGTTAAAATACCAGATTAAAAAAAGATCATAATGATGATGATGTTGCCCTGTGGGGAAGCCTATATACTGTATAGGCTTCCTTTTAAATTGCCTTTGTTGGGTCAGTTGTTATTTATTTATTTTTATTTTTATTTTTTTGAAAATCCACCAGTGACTCCTCATGCTTGGTCTTCCGCCATGACCTCTACAGAGCTCTCTGTATGTTACTCTTAAGGGAAAAAAAGATAAAGTGTTTGCTCGGGGTAAAACCAATGTTTAAAACCTAATAAACAAAAGGGGTTAGCTAAACATTAGTCACAGTGACTGCACACAGCATCACTAATCCAAGGTCAGAAATGGGGCTAACAGTAAATTTGGTGTCTGCTCATAGTCACTAAATACATTTAGGTAAATTGTAGGCCAGCAGCATACTAAAACATAATGACCCATTTTGTATTTAAATATGTGAGATGTGGTTCTGAACATGCTTGTCTGTAACTTAACAGAGCTGGGCTGATTAAACTAATGTGAATGCAATTTATATCTGTAATGTAATCATTACTGTTTCAATTCGTAATGGATTATATTTGCTATGTGAATTACCCAGCTACAGTAATGGTAAAAAGAAAGAACACGCTGTTTCAGTTCTAAGGTTTTACATATCAGGACATAATAAAAACAATCTGGTTCTTAGCAGGTCTTAAAATGAGGTAAATACAAGCTCAGATGAACAACAACACATGACATATTACACCTTGTCAGTATTCATTTAACAAAAATTAAGCCAAAATGCAGAAGCAGTGTCTGAAAAATTAAGTGCACCCTTACTGCTTCCATAGTAATTAAGAGTGTAAGTAGCAGCCAGGTGCTGATAATCAAATTCACCCCATTAATTGATCATCAGAAAGTGTGAGCACCTCTATTAAAGCTGATATTTTGGCAGTTTGCTGGTCTGGAGCATTCAGGTGTGTGTTAACACAATGCTAAGGAGGCAAGACATCAGCAATGATCTCAGAGAAGCAACTGTTGCTGCTCATTAGTCTGGGAAGGGTTATAAGGTCATTTCCAAACAATTTGACATCCATCATTCTACAGTGAGAAAGATTATTCACAAGTGGAAAACATTCAAGATAGTTGCCAATCTTCCCAGGAGTGGACGTCTCAGCAAATTCACCCCAGGGCCAGACCATGCAATGCTCAGAGAAACTGCAAAAGGCCCAAGAGCTACATCTCAGACTCTACAGGCCTCAGTTAGCATGTTAAATATTAAAGACCTGGGTACCTTCCAGTCACTGAGTTGACCAGTGTAGTCTGTAGTCAAATGTGAGGCCATCTGTCCAATAGCTAAAGCTTTGCCAAAATTGGGTCATGCAACAGGACAATGATCCCAAGCACAGCAGCAAATCTACAACAGAATATCTGAAAAAGAAAAGAATCAAGGTGCTGCAATGGCCCAGTCAAAGTCCCGACCTCAACGCAATTGAAATGCTGTGGCAGGACCATAAAAGAGCTGTGTATAAACAAATGCCTGCAAACCTCAATAAACTGAAGCAACGTTATAAAGAAGAGTGGGACAAAATTCCTTCACAGCGATGTGAGAGACTGATAAAGTCATACAGAAAGGATTACTTCACGTTATTGCTGCTAAAGGCAGTTCTACAAGCTACTGAGTCATGTGGTGTACTTAAATTTTCACATACTGTTCCTGCATTTTGACTTTACAGTGTATTATTTACAGTGTATCATGACATGTTTTGCAGTTCACTTGAAATTGTATTTACCTGATTTTAAGACCCGCTAAGGACCAGAATATTTTGATTGCGTCCTGGTGCGTAAAACTTTAGATTTGAAACAGGGTGTACTTTCTTTCTTTTTTTTTTTTTTACCAAGACTGTATTCTATGATGATGATTAAAAAGTATTAAAGACACACTAAAAAATCAAAGCCAAAAATAATAAAACCTGTTTAATTTGAGACATGAGGTTCTGGCTCATCTACTGCAACAAGAAGCAACTGTTTTATTTTCATCTTGAAGCTCAGTATTCAGCTCACACCTCTTGCTGCCTCCATCTCTCCATCTCTTTACAATACTTCTCCTGTCTGTCATTTCCTCTCTTTTACCTTTGCTCCATGTCATTCAATTATATTTATTCATGCATGTCTTGGTTGATATACAGTATGAATAATCTTATTAGATGCTGTTGTTGAGACTCATTTCTTTATGGAGCTTTGAATTTATATTCATGACCATAGCTGCACATTTGAAGGTGTGTAATGATGGAGGAGTCATGTCCTACCACAGAAAGGCTACAGAGGGAATAATATTTGTTGTGTTTGCATCAGCTGGAATGAGACTGTGTTGCACGCACAGAATGACACCTTGGATCAGATGGAAAAAAGAAAAGAGAAATATATTGGATCTGTGTGACTCAGTGGTTTTTGATCATCTAGCCTCTCATGTGACGCAAGTCTAACGTAGGAGAGTTCTTTGTTCTTCAGTAATAAATATTAGATATAGAAGGTGAGGAAGAAGTTTATTTTAAGGATTTTAAAGTGATCAGCGTCCTCATGTAAACACTATCATTTTTTATGCAATGTATGAGTTCAACTGGGGCTACTTCTTAGTTTTGGTTGCAATACCAGTGAATAGAAAAGAGTGGAGACAAAGAGAAGGGAGAAGACGTGAGAAGGGGAAGTAAATAAGACTTCAAGTGTGTCGTTATGATTGTCCTGTTTACGACAGCCAGCCGTAATACAAGTGATTCTCCGCTCAGCCAACTCTGATCTTACATCTGAAATATTACAGCTTTTGCATATTCTGCAATATACCGATAGTGGGTGCATGAACAGAACATCCACAGCTTTACAACAGTTAGCTTGTCATCACTACTTTCATTCAAGATGGGTCATTACAACTGAAGTCCTCGTGGTAAAAAAAAAAAAAACAACTTGATTGTTCATCACCAGTTTAAACATGTAAAAACATTTTCAAAATGGTCATATGTTTCAGAGCAATGAGTAAATGCCACCAACAGAGAGAGTACAAACGAGACAATAACACAGCAGTTCTTTTTAATTTGCATGAATGAGGGCAAGGATGCTGATTTTGGCACTGGGAGTAAAAAAGATAAAGCCAGTGGCAACATATAGTAGCTGTGCTCTGCAGTGGTAATAACCCCCCCTCCCCAAAATACAATACCAAAACAATAAACTTACATAATTAGTTCATTCACTCACTTCAAGGAAAGGAACGAGTGAACATCTCAACCACAAACCTCAACTTTCAGTGTACCTGCTTTTGAATGACACAAGTTTAAACCCGGGGTTTAAGGTGAGGATCGGGGACAAAAAACACTGGATCCTGGTCTTCTTATAATGCAGCTCATGTTGCATTAGGGGCTCAGCGTGCTCCTCTGTGGGTGAGTATGCTACTGTCCAGAACAATTTCTATTAAAATACAGTATATAGACATTTCTACAGCAAGCACATGGGGACACCTGCTATAGAAGAGTTAAGAAATGAGCTATATTACCATTTCCTACTCTTACAGTGGTTCTATGTTGCTGTCAAGGATCTACCCTTGTCTTTATAAGGATGATCTGTGCCAATAATTAAGAAAGCTGGAGTAAGATTAGTAAAGATAACAACGCCAAAAATAAAAAATTTTACACATCCTTTTCTGGCTGCATAACTGCCAGCTTATGCTGATTTGTAGTGTGATATACACAAATAGTATTTTTCAAGCAGCAGAGAATACACTGCATCATTGTGGACTCAGCTGCAGCAGAGGCAGCGACAGTTTTTGTCAACAATCATAGCATCCATCATGGGAGAGTTCAGAGCCAAACTGCGCCTACATCCAGCAATGCAAAATATCTGCTTGAATTCCTCAGATGTCTCTTGGTGCTTTATTTAAGAAGCAGAGGGAGAAGATGCAGGCCAAATCAGCCCTACTACAACATCTGGAACAATGTGAGTTTCCACTGGTCCTTATTTGCTCCTTCAAAATTCCCCAGTGTGTTTCTTCAAACCAGATCCCAGGTTTGTTTTTATGTTTTTTTTTTAACACAATAGGGGTTTTTGGTTGTTGTTGTTTTGTTGGTGGTTTTTTGTGTTTGTTTTGTTTGTTTTTTTATCCCTATGAGAGTGAAAGAGGTTGGACTAAGATCCATTTAAGTGCAGAAATCCTTCTTCAGGCTGTGGAGGAATCTCAGGGATACACGTTTTTGTCTGGGATATTTCAGCTTCTGACTGACCAGAGCCAACATTAGTGTAACACACATGTGAAAAATATTTTTTTTCAAAAACACACACACAAATTTGACAAAACTTGAAAAAACATGTATGCCTGAGAACCTGGACGAAAAAACATCAGAGAGAGAGACAGATTAACGGAGATGCATCAGACCAATGTAGGCTGTAGGACAAACAGATAAACAGAGGAATGACAGGAAAAATTATGTAATGTAAACAAATGTGAGCAGTAGCTATGAAACAGTAAAAACTACCATGTCAAATTTTGGAAATCTGAGGGGAAAACAGCTCTTCGCTTTTTCAAGAATAGATTGTCATTATGACTACCAGCTGCCGCATGGCGACACCACGGTGACAGGTCTGAGATTGGAAATATGATTGGCTAATCCTGCAGGATGAGCCGAAAGGCTGCGCCTTTCTGAAGACCAAGGTAAACTTTGTTGAGGACGGGGAGTTAATTGAAGTGTCACTCCATTCCCAATGTGAATGACATCCAGGACAAATGAGAATCACAGTTTCCTTCTCTCACACTCCCCTGCTCTGCATAAATCTCTGTTTGAAGGTCACTGACTCTGAAAACAGCATCTGGTCAGTTAGTTCACACCAATATTTTAGTCACTCTCAGGCATAAAATGGCTGCTCGGCTTTATCTGCTGCCAGTAGGCTTGACTGACATGCATATTAGCTCTTTTCTCCCAGGACTCTGAAAAACACATCATATTTTCCACAACTTTCATTTTCTCTATTCAAATTGCGGCCACATTGAGGTGTCTTGGTTGCATACTAATTGTGTGTGATGCTCACCTCTGAGAACAAGCTAGACATCTACGCAAGGAGCCAACTATTTTTCACTGTCTCTGTCGCAATAAAAAGTGTCATCTTAGATGGGGCTGCCAAATAGCAAAGATCTGTCAATATCCGTGGAGTATAGATTAAAACATGGGGAAAATGTGATTGTTTGGGGACAAAAAGTCTACACAGTAATATAAACACAGCCTTTCTTCATCTGCAAACCCTCTAAAACCACCTTTTGTTCCACTTGGCCTCTGATGATATCCTGAATCCCTACTGTCATTTCTTCTCCTTCCCAATTCAAATTCTACAGCAATCATCTTTGCTTTTGTTTCTCAGTTAAATGACAAACACCAAGCCCCTTGTTTTCCCCCCAGAAGGATACGAGCCGATTCCTCTGAATCTCAGCTTCTTTCAGGATGATCACGATTAATGAAAACAGCAGAGTGACATGTATAATATTAGAGTTCTGGAGAGGAAACAAATGTCTCTCCAGCACATACAGTGGTGTGAACAAGTGTTTGCCCCCTTCCTGATTTCTTAGTTTTTTGCATATTTGTCACACTTACATGTTTCAGGTCATCAAACAAATTATTATATTAGACAAAAATAACCTGAGTAAATACAAAATGCTGTTTTTAAATGATGATTTCATTTATTAAGGGAAAAAAGATATCCAAACCTACATGGCCCTCTGTGAAAAAGTAATTGCCCCCTAAACCTAATAACTGGTTGTGCCACCCTTGGCAGCAACAACTGCAATCAAGCATTTGAGATAACTGGGTGAGTCTTTCACATCACTGTGGAGGAATTTTGGCCCACTCTTCTTTGCAGAATTGCTTTAATTGTTTTAACTGGAGGGTTTTCAAGCACGAACGGGCTGTTTAAGGTCATGCCAAAGCATCTCAAGTCCGGACTTTGACTAGACCACTCCAAAACCTTTATTTTGTTTTTTTGAGTCATTCAGAGGTGGACTTGCTGGTGTGTTTTGGGTCATTGTCCTGCTGTATATCCCAAGTGCTCTTGAGCTTCAGGGCACGAACTGATGGCCAGACATTCTCCTTCAGGATTTTCTGGTAGAGAGCAGAATTCATGGTTCCATCAATTACAGCAAGTCGTCCAGGTGCTGAAGCAG
>VUQI01061940.1:0-27587 GCA_015106735.1 Paratilapia polleni
CACTGTTCTTAAGATAATCTGAAGGACACATGAAGTTTGGAGGTCTGTAGCTAATGACTCTGCAGAAAGTTGGCGACCTCTGTGCACTATGCGCCTCAGCATCCGCTGACCCCGCTCTGTAATTTTACGTGGTCTACCACTTCGTGGCTGAGTTGCTGTCTTTCCCAATCGCTTCCACTTTGTTATAATACCACTAACAGTTGACTGTGGAATATTTAGTAGCTAGGAAATTTCACGACTGGACTTATTGCACAGGTGGCATCCTATCACGGTACCACGCTGGAATTCACTGAGCTCCTGAGAGCGACCCATTCTTTCACAAATGCTTGTAGAAGTAGTCTGCATGCCTAGGTGCTGGATTTTAAACACCTGTGGCCATGGAAGTTTGGATTGGAGCACCTGAATTCAATGATTTGGATGGGTGAGTGAATACTTTTGGCAATATAGTGTATATAGCGAGTATATATTAATTACTGTAGCTTTTAGTTAATCACTGCATTTTACAGTAGTACTTGCCACACCATTCTTATATAAAACCTGCAAAATCTAAAATATTTTATTACAATTTGTTAGCCACGTTGCAATATTGAATATCCGCAAAACATGGCACAGGGTTGCAGCTACTGTACAGCTGAGGCTGAGAGCATGTCTTCTAGTGTTTGTGAGAACACTTTTTAAAAAGGAGTTGCACTCCTAATGGGATTCAAAGGCTGCTGTGGATTTATATTAAACTAGATATCTTTACATCTAAGCAAAAGAAAACATTTGAAATAAAACCACACTGTCAAAATTAAGTAATGACGTTTAATATACTAACCATGGTAAAAATCTACAGAACACATGCAGTTCAATTCATGCATTAAATAAGAGGGAAAACATTTCAAGAACTTAATCACAGTTGGTGGCCTTGCACAAGAATTTGGCTGATATGTTACAGAGCTGTACAGGAGTTATTTATGGAAATGTATACAGCACAAGTCATTAACACACACACACAAAAGGTTTCTGCACACTACTAAGCCTTATTTTTTGGTGCACAGCATAAATTAATTAGGATTTGCCCAATGCAGGCTACAATTTTTTACTGTCTTTATCTTACAGAGGTGTTAAAAGTGAGCTTTGACCTAATAATAAATGTCAGAAACAACTTACTGAGGATCATCTAATTACTGCAATGAATATCTGTTTCGTGTTTAGGCTAGACTGAACTGTAAACAATGTAACATCCCTATCTGAATATTAAATCCCCCTCATGGCAAACTTGAAGTGAGCATGAACAGACCTCTATAGTTTTTGTATTGGGCCACTGCATAAGGCTGTGGGAATTTGGGATTTCCTGTGATTTTTCCTTCTGGTATATTACGCATTCGGCTACCTGTTCCATCTGTTTATGGATGTGACAGTCTGACAGCACCTTATTAAAGCTTCTTCAAATAATAACAACAAGCACGTCAGACAAATCGCAGAGTACCTGTCCCTTCATCCACAGCCTGCCTCTGCATCAGCAGCCAGCGCATCACTGAGCGTGATATTATTTTTTAGAAAGTGCGCATGAGATTCCGCCCCTATCATGGCATCATGGTGCAATCCACAACACAGAAGCACAGCACGCAAACACAAAGTCAGCACACGGATAGTTTCGAGTACTAAGCATCCAGAAACTGTGCCTGTGTACAAATAAATTCCTCTCACGCAGCGCACGGCTCATGCAAAACATCTTGTCAGGTAAACATGAGTGTGCGCGCGTGAGGATGTCACAGTGTTGTTTTTGGTCCGGAGGAAGCGAGACTGTCTACCGAGAAACTCCGCTTCTGTCAGCCTGTGCATCATATCTTGTCCGCTGCACTGTGTGTCTGCACAAAGAGAGTTTTTTTTTCCTTTCTCTTTTTCTTTTCTTTCTTTCTTTTTTTTTCTCTTTCTTTTACCTTGACCCGCGCATCTCCGAGTGTCGATCCCCCCCATCGGATGTCGCTCTTTGGCCCGGACAAAATTTTGGAGATTCCAAGTCTCGCAGTTAATCGTGAGATTTGTACAATACTTCTGACGTTTCTCAAAGCTGAAGTGTGACACTTGGCAAGAAGACTGTAAGTTTACAGATAGATCCTCCCATCACAGGGCTGCCGTGATGGGAGAGACATTCAGATCCTTTACGTGACTAATGCATAACAATAACAGCACCAAAGTCTTCTTGCAGCACACACATCCTTATCAGTGTTATTATGTTATTATGCATTTTATCACTGAACTGTTACTGCCACATTACTGGTGGTGGACCAGCTGAATCATATAGTGTTCAGTATGTTTTGAAAAGTTCTATACAAATAAAAGGTTATCATTATTAATATTATAGTATTTTAAAATTAAATAAGCATCTGAAAATTTTGGATGACTGTAGCACGTGAGTAAATGGTTACCTTACAGAAATTCAGCTGACATATTAAAGTTCCATATAAAATATCTATTGTATATCAATATTGCCTCAAACCAAACATAATGAAAAACAACCAAAAGCATGTATGAATTTACAAGTGACATCTAATTAAGATAAGATAAATACTTTATTTATCTCAAATTTGAGGAGTTATTTTTGTTACACCAGAAACAAAGGGTTCCAAGTATTTTAAAAATGTTTCTGAAAAAGTCCATCTGGGGAAGTTACCAGTAAAACTTGTCTCAAAAGCAGCATTAAAACATTTGTTTATAAGTATTAAAGAAGCAGCAGGTAAATATTCCCAATTTAAAGCCCCCATTCTACACACTCATCCCTTCCTGGTCTTAAATTCTTGATGCAATAATATGCAATACAAATTTTAAAGCAGTCAGTTGGCCAGAATACCACATTTGCCTTACTGCTGTGTAGCAGCATATTTATCTTTGGTATTTACAAGTCAAAGTACAGCCGTAATTTTAGCAGTATGGCAGTGATGTAGTAACCTACATTTACTTTATTTTTAAATTACATACTTTCTTGAGTACATCTTCTTTATGCCACTTTATTGTTAAGCTGCAGTAAATATTAAATCGAATTATTGCACTTTTTACTCCATTGCAGCTCTAGCTCCTAGGCATATTTCAAATTAAGATTTTAAAGAAAAAACTGTTTCAAAAATACAGTTTGCTAGTTTAAATAATACAGCCACCAACATAAGAGTTAGCTTCACCTGCAGAAGCTACAGCATTAACCTCCTGAGACCCAGCGTCCTTATATGAGGACATTACATTTTCTCTTTTCTGCACCTTTCACTTCATTCTTCTCAATAAGTGTTTCATACTTTGTTAAGCAATGTTGGCTTTATTGTGTTATGCTGTAAAAGAAACCCATTGTCCTCGTATGAGGACATATTTTTTTTAAAAATAGTATATAACACCTACCTAACAAATTAACAACTTCCCGTTCAAAGAGGAAGCTTAGTTTATATACTTATCAGGTCCAACTAATCACAAATAGCTAGGAGAAATTACCAATGCATCCTAAATAAGAGCTTGGGCCTCAGAAAATTAATGTGCTTACTGATAGGTCAGTTGGACTTTTAAAATATATATCATGACATTTATGAATCATGATATACCACAACAAAATTAAAAAATACCCATGCTTATATGCTTTTACTAAACGAAAACAGGATTGTACCTTCACTTGTATTATAGCGTGATCTCACAATTTTTACTCAAGCAAAACACCTAAATACTTCTTTTACAGTCACCTGTGGGTGTGGATCCTTGTCCTAAAGTCTCCGTAAGATTACCTCACATCAAATGTCACTCTTTAACTGCGATAAAGGATAGAGGCAGAGGAAAAGTAACACGGCACCTGGTATCAACAGCGAGCCGCTCAGTTAGGAGGCCTAATAACAGCGTGGCAGCGACAGCCACTGGAGTGATGTGCACAGACGTAATTAGGTTACCAGCAGCATGTGGTAGCTGGTGTTAGACTACTGCGCCTTTTGGGATCTTACCAACCTAATGCATAGCTTTGGGAGTGGCTGTCATTGAGATGTCACTTGTAAAAGGAGGTGAGTTTTCATCATCAGGCAAAATGTGAAGCTGCACGGCTTTGGGGCCTTTTTCAACAATAAAATAAAGGAATAAAGGCTGTGGAGTGTATATGTACTGCTATTGATAATCGGCTGTTTTGGCTGATTTGACGGGGGAAGTGTAAAAAAGCCTATTTATGATGGCAGATGCTCCAAAAAATATTCTGACTTAAACAAAGTGAGTGCACATGGATATTGTTAGTTAGTTCAATGCTTACACTCAGGCAGTGAAACAATTTTAATGACCACTTTTAATAAAAGATTGTAAAAATCTCCAGGAAGAGTTCAAAAACCATTTTCTTCATTGTATTGCATGTACAGTTTTTGAATAGGTTTTACCTTAAACAGAGAAAAACACTATCGTAAAATAATGCAAAAGGAGAACGTATCTGTACATCTACGCCCATCTACAACCCTTTTCAAGTCATACACACCCACACACTCTGATAACACTCTTCACAAGCACGACTGGACATCAGTGGTTACTCTATGACTCACTTGCTGTGTACCGTCCTGCTACTGCTATCTCATAAGGTACTATAAACATACACTGAAGAGTATCACAGCTTACAGTGAAATAATATGTACATGCTTTTATAAAATTTACAAAAAAAAATTGAGAGTCATCTTGATGCAGAGACTTGAAACATCAGGTCTTCTCCTCAGTTCTTTTTGTGGAGAAACTTCATTTTACTTCCTGGAAACACACAAAACGAATCTATTAAGTTGTGTAAAACGATACCAGGAACTTGGTCTAAAAATCTGCATGGTTTCCTGATAAATTATTTAAAGAGTACTTTCAGGCATGGTTAAACATATATTCTCCTTTGAATAAGTTCTGAGTCAATGGATTTAAAACCATTTACAATTTGAAACTCAGGAGAAGCTCAGGAGTTACAACAGTAACATTCATTACTGAGCTTATTGTGTAATGTGGTGAAACCTATCAAAGCTACCTTATATAATATAAGATACTTACAATAAAATTAAAGTGAGAATGAAAGTGAAAGTGTAGCAGCAATTTAGCAAAAGTTGGTGTATAGCTCCCTCTGGCATGATAACAGTATCATACACATAATAAATATTTTCTATTTCTGTTTATAACTTTCAAACTCCTGAAATATGGGAGCAGGATTGTACGTCTGCTTCAGAACTCACCAAGGCCTCTAAGGAACTTGTTGACTCCACTCTGTTCTGTGTCTGGCAGCTCCTCCAAATATTGTTCTACCCGCTGCTCAAACAGACCTGTCAACACAGCAAAAGAAAGAAAGAAAAAGGAAGAGAGAATATGAAACGTCAATATTCCAGGGAGCTGCTGTGATGTGGTGAGAAAATATGCTGATGAAAACTTTCAG
Source organism: Paratilapia polleni (assembly GCA_015106735.1). Lineage (NCBI taxonomy): Eukaryota > Metazoa > Chordata > Actinopteri > Cichliformes > Cichlidae > Paratilapia > Paratilapia polleni. The sequence goes on from VUQI01061940.1 coordinate 5,390, forward strand.
CCACTAGAGGTCAGTGCAAGTGCAACACTTTCCTCTGCACAGTGAGCACTAAGAATGGAGGGGTGGAAATCCACAGAGAAAAGCGAACAGCCTTTCTTTTAAGGTAGAAAGAGCATTCGTGCACCCCGCTGACACTCAGAGGACAACAGTCTACCTTTAGCTCGTGTCTTTCTCAGCTCCCGATCCTGGATGAAACCTGCAAACATCTGAGACTCCATGAAGACTCCCAGGAAACGGCGGATGCTCTTTGACGCCACCGATTTGCGGAAGGCCTCTCTTTGGAAAATGCGCTCCCCGCGCTCATTCTGCGTGATAAACAGGGAGTAATGTCCAATAGTCTCCAGGAAGAAGCGGATGAACGCCTCTGACACCAGGCTGTTCAAGGAGTTATACTCTGTAGACATAAAAAAGAAGCCATTAATCACAGCACACAGTTATTGGCATTACTGACACTGGAATTCATGAAGTGATAAAATAGACATGTCACACTGTATGATGTGACACTGAATGTACTGTTTAGCACTCACAGCACATGCAATAAAATTTACCCACAGCTGTTGTTAAACCTTCAGGATACACAATTTTGTTGTACTTGCACAATGAAAGTAAAGTTCTTGAATCTATTATTAACTCTGTGGAGATTCAGGGACATCTCCCTCTGTGCCTGAGTCTAATCAGCCTCTGTCACATGAACCACAAAATGAGACAGAACAATAATAATGTGGCTGCCTTGTTACTGCTCATATTTATCTTACTTTGATATTGTCTGAAGATGTCAGAAGACAGTTACAACTGAAACAAAATGCCAGGACAAGCAAAGCTATAACTGTCATTCAAGGACAGTTTTCCATGACTCTAATTTTTTACTAATTTCTATCCGTCTCTTGATGAATTACATTGTTGACATTGTTTATTATTGTCCTCTAGTATTAGCTTAAGAAGGGTAATTGTGCAGTAGTGATAGTTTCATCTTTCCTTTTGCCTACAGTCCAACGGGCTGTACTGTGGGTTGCACAAGTGTCTTGCATTTCCAGATTAGTGAGGACTGGTTATGATTGGCATTTGGCAGATGTAACGTAACCGCACACAGTGTTAGCTGTTGGTTTTGGAGGGGAGTTTGGAGAGCAGAGATAAGAAACCTGTCTGAAGTAGGGTTAAAAAAAATGTAACCCATTCTGCCTTATAAGTGTCTCTTAAATATCAAATTTCTCTTTATCTTTGCCCTGTAAAGCATGTTGTGACAGCGTTTTACAGACAGACAAAAGACTCCCCCGGGCACCATGACAAAAGCCTCGTTCCCATACCGGGAGTCGAACCTGGGCCGCCTGGGTGAAAACCAGGAATCCTGACCGCTAGACCATATGGGACATGCGCAAAAGGGTATTTACCTATAGATACAACATATTTTGCTCTGTCGTTATTTTACCACCAAATTACTCTAAAATTAACACATAAAAAAATAACTGCAATTAACCACCAGTCGGCTCGAAATGCACACTATCACCACCAGAAACATCATTAGCTCATCTCTGAGATGAGTCTTTGTGACTCACTGTCAACAGAGGTCTGAACAGAAGACGTCATTTCCCAGCGAGTTTCACAGACACGTAGACCGAGCGTGTTCTGCTACACATGCTGTCGCTAATTAACAAGGAGAACATCTGCCTTGTTAGCGAGAGATGTTCAGTCACTTATTCACCTTCGTCTGACTCGCTGTCAGAGTCCTGATTGATGATGTCATTCCTCTGCTCCAGCGCTTGCTCGAGAGCCGCTTGAAGTTTCCGTGGCAGGAGCGAGGCTTCGTCATCCATCTATAAACAGTTGAAAACACCGCAGTTACCAGTGATAAACAACAATGATATAGAGAATAAGTTCCAAAGCCTCAGACGTATGTTTTACAACCTTTTTATGGCGAGGCTGTGTCATTTTTAGAAGAAATAACACAATCTTCCTGCTCAGCCTGATACACCCAGGTTTTTTTTTTTTTTTAATTTATCCACTTACACATGATTGCTAATGTTTGCAAACTTTACTTAGCTGCTGCTGAGTGACACAAATTATTGAGACATTTTGCTGGGACAGCTGTTACACTGCAATTACGTGTTGCCACAGAACACCAAGATACCCTGGCATGGTCTCTGCAACTCCTCTTAGGTTTTTTTTCTCTTTTCTTGTTTTCCCAAGTATTTTACTGTTTTCCTGCTTTCTGCCTTCCTGTCTGTGGCTTCCTGTTTGCCTATGAAGGTATGCTCCATGTCTCTCTTGCTGTCACTTCCTGTTTTATTTTGTAGGTTTTTTCCTGACGTGGCTTGCTGTGTTTTTACTTCCTGCCTTTGTTCTTTTTCCCACCCTCCTTATTGGCTGATTTAGTTCATCTGTGCCTTATTACCCTTTTTTCTCCCTGGGTTGTATTTACTGTGTGTGCTTTCCCTCAGTCTTTGTTAGTTCATCTAGTCATTACCCTCCTATCCTGTGGCTTCCCTCGTGTCTCCTAAGTTTGACTTTCCTATTCACGTTTTGAACTTTTATTACTTAAACTTATTATTTAAACATCTTCTTGCAGTATATTTTGTTAAGTCAAGATTAAAGTTCCTTTTATTTTTTACTATTTTATGCCAGAAATAAGCAGTGCTCAATGTTTTTAAGTAAGTGATTGAAGATCATGTTGGACATTGAAGGAAATTTGCCATTATCCTTAAATTGCCACTTGGGGGCACAGTGGTCACTGTTCAGGCAAAGTTAGACACTTACTTTCTAATGTCAGTTTGTTTTTTTGTTTTGTTTTTTTGAATGTACAGACCAACCTGTCTGATGAAGCGGTCAGTTCCCAGGTCAACCATTAAAGCCTAGGAAAGGGAAGAGGAGGATATCATTATTTAATGAATGTACAAGAGAACCTTTTGTTGAACTATATTACAAATCTTTAAAGCCCGATCTCCATAAAATGATCCATAACAGTCAAACAAGCTACTGCACGATACTGAATGTAAACACATTTTCGACAGATGCCATAAACGAGTCATAAAACAAAGTGACAAAAACAGGTTTCTAGCATTGCTGACCCCTTGTTATTAGGTCAGATTAACCTCTCAGTTGATACATTAATGTAGCCAATGTTGGGAAAAGATCAAAGCTTTAATGACTTCCATGAGCAAACCTGGTGTACTAATGCCTTTGTAACTAATTAATGGCAACCGTTCACATTTCTTCTAGTGCCAAAATATTTATTTCAAGACATTTCAAGAGAAAAACAGAATCAGATGGAGGCCACAGGTCTTCGGCCAATGCCATCCATCCATCCACATTCAGCCATGTGTGATATAGATCAATATAGTAAAGTATTGCCACACTTTACTTCATAAAGATTCTGTTTTATAGTAACTATTCATCAACTAATCAGTTGGGGTGCCCATGTAGCTCACCTGGTACAGAGAGCACGCACCCCATTTGTCTAATCCAGGTACCCAAAACCTGAAGATATTCATTGTATAGTCATAAAAGTCAACAAAAACCAGAAAGTATTCATACTTGAGAAGCTGCCACACAAAATTATTGCTGAATAAGGTCTGAAAGCTGCTGTCTAAAAATGAGACCTCAGTTTTGAATCCTTTTCTTCATTTGGAAGTCACCTGGCTAGTTCCCTAGTACAATAAAAACAGAGGGAGGAGAAGTCAAACAGAAACAGCCACAGTTGCCAGTTCATAATGGAATTACTCTGAAGCTGTATTGCTGTAATTTATCAGCCATAAGCCTAGTATTCAGGACTCCGTGAAATGAGCTCCAAACAGAGAACGATGAGAACAAGAAAACAGAAACTGAATGATACTATAAACATCAACCTGACAATTAAAAACTCCGAGTCTGGATAATAAACTGCAATCAGGTGGAGACAGTCAGAGAGCACGAATGCACACTGTACTCACCTCTTCCACGGGCAACTCTTTAAGTTTAGGCAATGAGCTGGACAGCAGCCCCACCAGGAAGGGAGTGGGACAGCAGACGATATCCAACATGGACCCTGGCAGCACCGGGATGAAGGTGTGTTGCCAGGAGAAGGGGTAGAGCAGCGCCACCACAGCATGCACGCAGCTGGACAGGGTGCTGACAATGGGAGACAAAGAGGAAGGCAAACACATCAATCATGTTCAACCCGATTAATTCAAACGAGGCTGAAACAGGGCAAAAGCTTTAGCTCTTTTTTTTCCACAGCTGAATGGGAAGAGGTGGACTGTGCAGTAAAACGTTTTCTCAAAAAGCACCACCTGCTGCAGTCATGATAAGTTAAACATTATACTTTTCTTTAAAATACTGAGAAATGTTTGGAAATTCATTACTATTAAATCACTAACCGGGCCACAAACCAAAGTATTATTTGATCCCTTTTTCCCTGAAACAGCTACTTTTATATGAGGCATAACGGCACAGCTAACTATTTTGACTCTTTGTTCTTCCTGCAGCTCATCTGAGGTGCAGCCAGATCCAACAGACTCTTTCTGAACTTCCATAAGACTTCACATTATGACAACTTCTGGAAAAATTAATGCCTTAATTTATTGCACTTCCATTTCTTGTGCCTACAGTTAACACCATTTACTACAGACCACAATGAGGAAACGTGAGCCCAATAAACTGCATTATTTTGAGATTACTCCACTCTGTCTGCAGGGGTGGCGTGACTCTGACATGTTGCTATAGTTAAGCTGGAGGCTTGTTGACGCAATAACAAAACGCAGCAATTCGGTTTAACTTTGACAGCTGTGGTATAACATCAAGATCACAAATAGCAGCCCGTCTTTCTCACGATCCGTCGCTTGTTGACAGTGGCTGACCCCCTCCTCAGTCTTCTACATACTGTCCAGTCCATGTACACAAAGAGAGTGAAAATAAACTGTGGGTCCAATCTCTCTCTCTCACACACACACATACACAAACAGACACACACAAAAGACCACTAAATCAGTATAGATCAAGACCAAGACCAGGGATCAAACATGGTATGTGGCGCATGTTATCTGAGATATATACACTTCTAATAAGGAAAGTTTTCCATGCTCGCTGTCATCAACAGCAGTACAGCAAACAGAAGTTACTCCCTTTTATGTGACCTGTTTCTGTTTCAGCCCAGAGAAACTTTACTGGGTAACATACAGACAACCAGAATCAGTACCATAGCCAGTGTGCTGACAAGCTCCCACAGCTTTTTCCACAGTATTCATTCTAGCTACATGTCTTTATCTTAACTTCCCATGAGTCAAATTGACAAGATTAAAATGTTTTCTAGACAGGGTAAAATAAAATTACAACAGTGAAACCCAAAGGCTACAATAACCACAGCAATCAGTCCTTTTTTAGTCTTTTTTTTCACATTTCACTCACAACATGAAGCACTTGCAGCTTTGCTTTGGCCAGTCTGATTTCCATTTGCCTGAGGAGTGCTTGATAATTCCTAACAGATCCTGTCTCCTGGGCTTGACGAGTTCCAACAGGGAGTGATGGGGCACAGATCTCTGAAAACCTTTGCCACAGGCTACACACAGCCCAACACACCACTGATACCAAAAAGGATCAATTACACTCATTCCCCAACCGCATACTCCTGGGAGAAAACGAACTTGCAGTGAAAACACTCTGCACTACCAGAGGTTGCCACTCAACTTTGGAAAGCGAGAGGGACATTCCTGTTTGACCTAGACTGAAACTTCAGACATAAACGGGTCATAAAATAAGAAGAAAAAGCTTTTTGGCCTCCATGTCCACTGATTGGTTAAAAAAAAAAAAAAAAATAGCAAAAAACAAAAACTGAACAGCTTGAATTAAAGATTTTAAACAGACAGTATAGGCATATTTTTCTCAATTTGAAGATGGTTTATTTTTTGGGTTTGTACAGATAAGTACAAAGGCTGGATTTTAGCCATAGGATTATAGCCCATTATATGGCTTTTTTTTTTTTTAGCCATGTGGCTCTAGAGGTGGCAATGTTGATCTCTTGGTTAGTCAGCCAGTGCCACTTCAGTATACTGTGTGGTCCAGACCATTCAAGAAGTCTGTCCTTCAGTTTTGAGGAGCAAAATTGGTTGCAATAAGATTGACACAGACTGGTCTCCAACCACTCGCCATTTTACTCTCCAAGTTATAGTGAAAAAAAGTGCGAGAGAAACTGGAAAAGGAGAAGGTCTGCCTTCAAAGTAAACTGCACTCATGCTTGATATGTCTGCCCCAAAATCAGTTTTTGCTTTTCAGTAACACCAAAAGCAACAGGTTATGTGTCAATAAACTCACTGACTCAAACATACTTAAACATGCATGTGTTTCAATGCTTTAATTCTACTCCACTTATAAAAACTACACCACAGAAGCATAAGGTGAGACAATTAATTTGATTACACACTTTCACGTTTCAGTTTATGATGACAATCTAAGGGAAAGAAAAAAAAAATCCTGAGAGTTCAGCAGAGGTGACGTCTGTGCAGAGCTGTTGTATGTTGAGGTTTGGGAGCTAATCCTCACATATTAGCTCTCATGGGTCTGCTGGGCCTGGTTTAATGTGTGTGAGGCTGAACTGGCAGATACTCCAGGAAACATGGGATCTGGAGGCTTAGTCTGTGAAGCCCAGAAGAGGAGGAGGATGAATTTCAGTATTCAAGAAAAAGAGAAGGAAGGCTGTATCATCACATGCTTTGCAGCTCTGTCTTGTGTCGACCAGTCTTAGGATGGTTAGATTGGCAAGGCTGATTCCACAGACAGAGGACAAAGAGGGCTAGAACAAATAGAACCACAGCTGTCATGTGCCAGCTGTACTAAATCTCCATAAAACCATTTGTCACTGTTACACCTCCTTCGAAGCTCCAAATAACACCTAGAAGTCACATAAAGTGGCAGCAGAGTACATGCAGACGTATGGAACTAGGGAAAGCTACACATGGTGTATTTTTATCTTTTAGCAGAATGTTCTCTGCTTGCTCCCTTAGCCCCAAATGGTTTTCCCTCACTTCCTGTCTATAAGGATCTCCAGCCACTGTCAAACAGCAGAAACCATTTTACAATGAGAAATGACCTCCTGATGGAAAACCCTCTTATTAAATCCGCAATAACGTCTGAGTTTAATCAAGGCTGTCTGGAGAGCAAATGACTGTGTGCAGGTGTTTGTACGCTGTATGAGTGTCTACCGGTACATGTGAGCGTCTACATATGCTCACTGATGTAAAAATCAGCTGGTCAGACTCTGGTAATACCCACATCTTTCTCGACTGAAACATTTCACATGTTTACAGCGTGTCGATGAGTTGAATACCACACGGGAACCCGGATGAAATGTTAAAAGTGGTTTTGGCTTTATGCCAGCTCTGCAGAGCATGTTAGGGAAAGTGTTTGAGTGTAACAGTGGACTAAATGAAATGAGAATGCTGTAATACCTGCTGATCTGAAAATGCCTGCAGCAACAGCAATATTTCTACCTGTCTGAGCATTACAGTCACCACATTGATCATAATATCACCACAGCTGCAAAACATGGTGGCGATCTACATAGCTGCAGCTCCCTTTCAGACAATTTACTACAAAACCAAAGCCGAACACCACATACATGCTTTTTGTACTTTTTAACATGTAGTTTTACTACAAGGGGACACTGGAGGGGGTCTGTGCAGAAACACAAATACCCTGCTGCACCACAGAAAAGTGAGCTTGATTAATTCACCATGGCTGTGAGAAAAGCTTTCAGCTATTGTTTTGTTTCCCTTCACAGTCTACTCCTCGCTTCACTCTTTCCTCTAAAACCCAGACTTCTCATATTTCATTAAATTCTTTTCTCTTCTTCTTTGCCTACTCAATTACTGTGTGCAGCCCTTTCTGTAACAAGGTGTCTGGGCAGCCATATACCGAAAGTGATAAATCAAATTAAAATAATGCAAGGACGATTTGGAATTTGCTCTCATGTTAATATTATCAGTATATGGAGAGAGATTTGTGTCGTATGCATCTGAAAACTGGCCATTAAAGATTGCAGATTTAACATTCATTTTTCATTTGCACAAAAATGTACTGTTTGTTATTTTAACTAAATGTATTGGATTCATGCACAGGTAGACATAAGAACCATATATAAGATCTATGCTAAGAAATAAATCTAGACACACAATTTGCTAGCTGTTCTCAGGTCTAGCCTGAGGACTGACAGTGACTGTTTACATAAGCCTGCAGCACTGACAAAATTCATTCAACATCTTGCACTTGAGTAAAGCAATTACAGAGCGGCATTGTTGATGATGACTGTATCTGATTAGACATCCAACTAGTTATTACAGTCATCAGAGGGTGGATGACCACTTAAAAGAAATTGTCTGTGCAGACTTTTGTGTAGAAGCAGCAAAATCTGTGGAAAAAAACAACAAAGGTCTCACTATAACATTACAAGACTTGAGTGAACGCAGGTATTTCCTAAAATGGCTTTTCCTCTCGGTTCCTTCATGTGTTGGGTATACATTTTAGTGGAAAGAAACATACATCATGCTCTGCTACTGAGGTATTTTGGGAATGGATTGTGTACCAGAGCCCCATAGGGAGTAGCTCTTTTATCACAGGAATCATTAAAGCTGCAGCGAGGCCATGTCACTGTTCTCAAATGAAACCAAAACACAGGAGCGCTGCATATACACATGCATGCATGTATGCCCTTTTAAACCCATACACATGAAATACACACACGTTGTCTGAGCAGGTCATACATTAAGAGGCATCAGTCAAGAATACTGGCTGCACAGACCTCACATTTGTTATTTTCTTTCACTGTAGTTATTTCAGTTTTGTGTAACTCGATTTTCAGTTTTAAACGTTACTTTACGTCTCCTTCCTTTACTGGAGGCATTTTAACTCATGTTCTGCTTCTCAGTTATTCAACCTTCTGCCTAAATCTGAAGCAGGTATGACATTTCTGAGTCTGTGATAATTAGCACTAAACACAAGTAACTTTAAAGGCTAATGGGGATGCCATTAGTTTTGCAGGCTGTTGGTCATAAACCCAACTTCTGTACAATTTGAAAGTTTAACCTGATGATGGTGATAAATAAAAAGAGACGGGGTCACAAAGGGTCAAATCATCCTGAGGAGGACAAGAGTAGCAAATTCGTCTAAGAGTTGCTAAAAATTATAAATGTAAACTTGATGTTCGGTGACGGAGGAAAAATCTCGAGGATCACCAAAGTTAAAGGGTTTTATTCTGTGGAAACCATCAATATACTGTGTTTATCTCTTCAGCTGCACAGATATTACAAAGATCTATCAGCAGTGATTGTCGTGCAGAATTGGCTGCTATTTGGTAACATACTATAATAATACTCTATCTTGAGTTACTTCATGATTCCCACCCAATGACTCCTCGATGTTATCAGCTCTGCTAATGAGCAGCTCAGACAAATTTTCTCCGGGGACGCTGAGAGTGAGGTCGCTTGTACGTAGGGAGTGAACGTGGCATCGTAAGTCAAACGGTGACAGTTGAGCCACAGATCACAGAGGGCAGAGTTGCACACACAGGAAGTGCATTCCTTCCCCTCACAGTCACTGCCCCCACTGATGTTTGTTTAAACTGGGCTCTGATACATGGAGAGATTACTTCTCTACTCAAATCTCCTCCCACTCCACCCTTGACTCTAATGCTCTAAAAGTACCCCTCTCTTTTGTGTAAGAAGAGGACAGATTGGGACACTGAGTCCTTGGAGAGTCTTCACATTTTATCAGCCCCATCGGGCTCTCCTGTGGAAGTGACCCACTTTACTTCTGGTATTAAAACTGGCAGCTGGATGACTGACCTGCTGCTTGACTTTTTCTGAAACTAATCAACATCAGACATCCTAATCAAACTATTCCACATGCATCTGCTAGGCCTCAGCTGACAATGCTGGCCTCACAGGATAATCCCGCTATTATGCATCTCTGTGTTTACAAAACTTATTGCAATTCAGCCAATAGGCAGGCTGAGACTAAAGCAGCCCTGAAATTTTCTAGATACATCAGAGGTCCAGCAGACACAGTCAGACTGGACCCCAAATGGTATTTATCCTGCTAGTTCCCTGGTAAAAAGTCAGCGTGATGTCTCATTGCACAGATTGGTTCAAATAAAGCATTTAATAGTCCGGTGAATTCACAGCTAGCCAGTGGTCAGGCGGCTGACGCAAGCAATCTTTTGTGTGTTACACGAGAGAAAGAAAATCTTCAGACAGTGTTCCAACCTGACATTTCATGCGTGAAAATGGTTGATATGGACAGGCTGAGAGACACAAGTTTCTTTCAAGCTATTCTTAAACTATTTCTCAGTTTGAGGAGGCATGGAAAGCCAAACCAGTTTGTCAGGCCGTCTTGAGACAAATTAACAAACCTAAATATGTCCTTGACCATCTATATGATCACACTACTTTCCATCCAGGTTTTTTCTTTAAAGGCATCAATCCAACTGCTAACCTACTTTATTCTGACAAGGCCGTTAACCATTCACGTAGCCAGTGTGATGCCACCCATTGGTTAGGAAAGTCTGGTAATTAAACCTCAAGCTGAACAATTTGGCCAATGCTATTTTAGTGTTTTGAAATCCGACGTGAATGAGATAGCGGTGGATCCTAAACCAAGGGACAGTGCATGCTCATACAGTAGCAAGTTGTCAATCACAATGTAGGCCCACCCCAAAGCATACCCTTTATCCTCCTTTTTGGGACCACACTTTACAAAACAAACATCATGTAGTATTCAATAAGACTTGAAACTAGACCATAAACTCATCAGGAAAGTGTTTACTCAGGTCATGAAGCACAGGAGCCGACTTGTCTTTTCCCACAGACTTCTATATACCCAGACAACTGTTTGTTTAAGGCACTCCATCTTTTATATACAGCCTATTGTAAAGGCACAGAGGACTAATGCCTGTTACAGCTCGCACTGAATTAAGAGTAGTGTCTACCCATTTCAGCTTGCCAATGTAATCACAGGACTCCATGAATAATATTAAAAATATATAACATGGAGACTGAAGTCTGAGTCTTGAGGCTACATTGTAAATATTGCTTTGTTTTGTTTTTCAAAAACGCTTGGGAGAACTTCAACAGCAAAAAAAAATGTAAATTAACTATTCCATGAGATATCTTTTTGGCTACATTATTACAAAATATGCACAAATGGTTGCACAAAGTAAAATTCTTCAACTGTGACAATAACAGGTGAACACAGCAAATTATCTGTCTACTATAAAATTACACAAAGTGGTTGATGACCTTGTCATCAAAAGATTTCACTGCTGAGGGAAAGGCTCTCGATTCGATGGACTGGGAATGGTGGACACTCACCTGAGTTTGTCAGCCACAAAGATGACTCTCCGCTCCAGCAGCAGCGAGGCGAAGACGCGTATCACCTGCCGTACACTTAGGCATTTGAACAGACTGTCAAAGTCCACGTGCTCCAGCCTGGAATCAGTGGGCCGCCTCAGCTCGATGACCTGAGTGATCACAAAGAACAGTAAATGTTAAGTCTGACTCACTGAGTGCACTTTGCCCAAGTGTATCCAAACATCTTTTGGGCTAATGATCATAAACAAAAGGCAGTTGTGCTGTGCTATGCCGGCAGCTCTGACCTCATTTCCTGCGCCGGGAAGGAAGGTCTTTACTTTGATAATCTTCCCTGGTGCAGGAAAGGGGGACTCCATCAGACTCCTCATGAACGGATAGACCAGGGCTGCTGAGATGCCTCTCCGTCTCTCTACCTCATCCAGGATCTGTGAGGAAATGTGAGGAAAGAGCACAGTTTCCTTAAAATATTTCAACCACTTTTCACATCAGCAGCACAGAGCTTCACAGTCATAGTGGTGACAATTAATGGAAATATACTGTTTTGGGTTTAAGCACTCGCAGTTGTCTAGAGCTCATTTTCTATTTTGAAAAATAGCAAAGGCATCTATTTCCATGCCTTTGTGTTTGGAAAATTCCTACCAATGTGCCTGTCTGCCTGTTTTGGTCTAAGCTGCCTCCTGTCTGGAAAGTTGATTGGAGAATCGCTCATTTTCGAGGTCATATGCTATCACCCCTCTCGTTCTCTCCACACATCAGTGTTTGACCTGCTCTCTTCCACACACGTACAGCTCCCTCTGAAATCAAACACTGCCCTCCTTCTTTATCATGGTAAGATTTTTAAATAAATCTACTTTATATTTGAAACATTGGAGACAGACTCTTGGTCTCTTCTGGCGTCTGCTGAAGGTCCTTAAATATCACAGGGTCCAAAACTAGTCAAACTTTTGTGCTAGTAAATAAAAACCTGTGTAGAAATTAAAGGCAAAGTGTTGGAAACACCTGTAACAACAGCGTGTAAATATTTCATCATTATGGTGCAGTTATTCTACTTTCACTCAGCTCCTAAATACAAAGGTCACCTGCAGTCTCAAGGGGCTACACTATCTGTATGCACACTATCTTTAAAACAGTCAACAGTCTGGGTTGAATTAATAAAGTAATCAGATAAGGCTGAAAGACTCACACAGAGTGACTGCTCTGTTCTGCGTTAGCACCAGTGAGACAAAAGCCAAGGAAACAATTATTCTGGGAAATCAGAAAGTTAGAGAAAAAAAAAGAGACTGAAACCAGGTTTACCAATGAACAGGCGTTCAGTACAAGGTCTGCTGAAAGTCATTTCCTTCGGCTGTGAGACGGGTTAACCACAGCTACAGCACCGCATGCAGATATCTGGCTTTGTGTGTATGTGTGTGTGTGTGTGTGAGTGTGAGTGTGTGTGTGCATTTACTGCATGTGTGGCTACAGAACAAGGCTGAACTCACTGTAGAGAACAAGTCAAAACAGCCCAGCCTGCTGATGACACAGTATACCTCAGGAAGGCGAGGTCCTTTCCCAGTTGGCTGCAAGAAAAAAAAAGAATAAACTCATTTACCAGAAGGGATCCATTCAGAGATATTCTTTAAAAAAAAAAAAAACTATAAATATGCTTGAAGGAAGAGATTAGCTAGATATCACAGTACTGTACAGTACTGTGCAAAAGTCTTGAGCCACACCTTGTTTCTTTATATTTTGCTTCCAAGGAGCCAGACTTTCTTACAATTTTTTAATGTGGTCTTGAGCAATAGTTCTCCAGGCTTTCTGAAGGTCTTTCAAAGTTTTTCTTTGGACATTGGCTGCTTTTTCACTCATTTTCAGTCCAGTCCTTGTACCTGACCATTTTCAGAGGAATTTGTTAAGCCAGTTAACACTGACTTGTGAATCATTTAAGCATGAAAAAGCCACCTAACTCAAGGGATGAACCGGTGTTGCATCTACAGGTAACAGACAACTTAGTAAAGAACCAGTTTTAAAGTGTACCTTTAGACACTTTGTTATTAGCAGCATGATGTAAAAACATAATCTGTTCCCATGTTTTTCAATGAATCCATGAGAAATGACACACAGTGGAGGCTCTGTCATGGTTTGGGGCTGCATTTCAGCCAGTGGTGTTGGAGATCTTGTCAAAATTGATGGAATTATGAACGTAAAAAAGGACCAACAGATTTTGATCCACCATGCTATACCATCTGGAAAGTGTCTGATTAGCAATGGCTTAATTTTTCAGCATGACAATGATCCCAAACACACTGCCAGTGCAGTAAAAGCATACCTGGATAGAAAAACACACAAGGGAACTCTATCAGTCATGGATTGGCCTTCCCAGAGCCTGGACCTCAACATTATTGAAGCAGTGTGGGATCATCTTGACAGAGAACAGAACAAAAAGCAGCCAACATGCAAAGAAAACTTTGAATGTCCTTCAAGAAGCCTGGAGAACTATTCCTGAAGACTGCTTAAAGAAATTACAAGAAAGCTTGTCTAAGAGAGTTCAGGCTGTGTTGAAGAACAAAAGTGGTCATCATTGACTTTCAAGCTTGTTAGAAATGTGAATACTCTGTTTTTGCCTTTTATATTGTATTTCCATGTATGTTTGCACATATATGTTTCAATAAATTACTGCACCTATTTCCCATTTTCCTAGCAAAATATACAGTAATGAGGGGTGACTTAAGACTTTTGCACAGTACTGTATCCATAAAGTTCAGACAGATTTTTAAAAAGAAAGCCAGATTTTTTTAGTTAAATGAAGCCTCCACTAAAGATCTGTCATCTCCAAGCCCAGGTCAGGATAATAATGACATCATTATGATTATTGTTCAGGCTCCTCCTCCAGCTCACAGTACACTGAATTTGCTGTAGCAGTAAACCGTGATAAAATGAAGATAAGTTGTTTAACTGCTGTACGTGAAGTCTTTGATTCAATCTGTCATCTGAGGTGAAGTCTTTCATGCGGATAAACATAGGTGGTTTATCTGCTCTGTCTGATCATATCTGCTGTCCTCTGTGCACTCAAACCACACCAGGGGCACAGACACTTAAAAACACAGATACAAATGAATACAGGCCACACAGACAAATCCACTTGTCCATATTAGGAATACAATTTTCTCCTCTTGTTTCTCCTCTGCATTTTCAAATGGATGATTAAATCAACTATGTGGAGCTTGATTCAAGTCCTCAGGAATGCTCGGCTGCTGCCAACTGCTGGACAGACAGCAGGGAGGAAACAAAGTTACTGGAGGAGAGCAGCTCACCTCTCTCTCTCTTTCTCTGTCTCTCTACCGTCATTAAAATCTGCGTCTATCAAAAATGAATCTCAGAACAACAGAGCAGATCTTGCAAAACAAAACATTTTGTTGGTCTAAAATTTACCAAGAGATCTGTCTGTTAAACAGTGCATACGCTCCTAGTAAATGTCTGAGAACGTGCACACTGCATAAACATTCTTAAAAATACCAAACGGCAAACAAAATCACCACCACATTAACAGAATCCCACACAGTCATGCTCTCCACCCGCAAGCTAAATGGGAGGCTCAACAAAACACTTCAAAGCATTCGCCAGTCTCATTACGGAGAGGAAATGCTCCAGAATGACAATGTTTAGATTTTTCAGGGTTTCTCTTTGTCTTGCCTCGCCTGAGAAACCCTTATTAAATTGAATGAGCCAGTTCTAGCTGGGTTTTTATCTTCAATTATTATACTTTACAACATTTTCATGCCCTTTTTATGACTCATTTCTAGCTTTTAAGGCAATGTGTACTCATTTCTTGCTAAGTATATCAAATTTAAAATACATTTATAGCGACAGATTTAATTAAATATATATATTTATTAAATTACTTAAATCTATTTTATAGCCACTGAAGTCTTACATGTGTGGTTTTGCTGTTTGTTATTCTGCTAACACAATTTAAAGTATTTACTGGGCACACACTAATGCAGATCAGCTGCTGTAACAGTGAGTGTGATAATCTTTTTCTGCATCTATTTTTTTAAGTGGTTCACACCCAGTTTAGGTTTGCACATTTTATTTTTTTAACACTATTATTTCTAATGATTTCTTTCCTTTTGGCACAGCGGACAGTCACATCAACAGCACGACAGGAAAACTACATTGCATGTTCAAATGAAAACGCCTGTCACAACAAACAGGGCTCAGCGGGGTGCAAACAGGGAGCTGAACAGTGGCTTACCAGCAGGCGCCTGCAGTACCCAAACCTCCTGCTGCCGTCCTCCCCCGTCAACATGAAGGAGAAGGTCTCGCTGTAGCCAAAAAAACAAACGTATGCACATGAGGATCAACACAAAGACATGCAGCCATGTAGACAACCACAGATGCTTGTGATAAAAAGACAGAGCACATATTGCAATTGGGCCTGGCACAGTTATACAAAGTGGTGCAGATAAAAGGGTGGAGGTGTTTGAAAGATAATCATCATTAAGAAATTATTATTGATAACATACAGTAGTTTGAAAATATGCTGTGTGGGTGGGGAATTATTTGTTATGAAAACTGTGATAAGCGCTACTCAGCCTATGGTGCTTACTCAGGTGTCCACTGTGGCTTTATGCTATTAACCTCTACCAAGTCAGCAGCAGCCCATCTTAAGGGTGAGTAAGGGGTGGTAAGATTTGCATTCAGTTAACATCCTCCAAATGGGAATTTTTTTTTTTTTTAACAAAGAAACTCCAAAATGAATGTGTGAGACATAAATTCAAAAGCTGACATTTATTTCAGCGTAACAAAACCTAAACTTCACCCTCAAAGAGTTGCCGGTGACCTGGTGGATGTTAAGAGGTTTATAAAGTCAGAATTTTTTGTAGTTTTTGGTTTCTCTGTTGTGTCGACCCAACAGACAAGTAAGCATAATGAATCTGACACTTTGTGGAAGATTCTTGGACGTACCTGGTGTACTCTAAGACTGGACTCCAGTCTTTGGCATCTGGGAAACAGAATTGTGGGATGGCTTTGAGCCTCTGTTCTGCCTCCCTCATCTGCTTGGTGGGCCTTTCCAGCTGTGAGGTGAGGAGAGGATTTCAGTCAGCTCGTCCTCCTTCAGATGACTCAGTCACCCTTTAATAAAATCCCCATGGATGGCCTATAAATGACCAGACTAACATTTCTCCTCTTCAAGGTTAAACTCCCTCACGTCCTCATTAATTCGGCTACAGAGAGATTGTTCTCTGGCTGTCTGAGATGCAGCTTCTCCCAGTGTGCACTTGAGCTGAATCAAATAATTTGAAAAATATTTTTTCAGGGTTTTACCTGTCACATGAATGGACTCTGGTTATTTTTAACTATAAAGAGGCTACAGGATTTTAATTTATAAACTATAATTACCCATACAACTTCAAACAGCCTGTACAGCCAAATGTTAAAGACCCACAAAGTATTTCAAAGCTTTAAACTTTAATTATTATTATTATTATTAGCAATAAGAATAATATCACAGCAGCAAGTGCTTTTATAAGTCATGCATTAATAATAATCAAGAGATTTGGATCCATTTAAGCTTTGGAAACCAATCAGCAGTGACATATCTCTGTGCAGTCTGTGATTTGTAAAAACCCTGGTGAGGTCCTTTAAGGAATTTTATGGTCACTGACACATTTGACTTGACTCTTTGAATGTTTGCTTTGTGTCAAAATAATTTTGGCACTCTGGATTCTTGTTATGCCCAAAGTAAATGGTGTCTGAGGGACCCAGCAGCAGGATCCAGTTGGGACTTTTACCTTGGGGAATTGGTAGGTGACCTCTGGGGAGTAGGAGTTCTTACTGGGTTTCTTTTTCAGAGAAACAACCACAAAGTACTCAAAGAGTTCTCTCTCCTGCCACTCAATGAGCTGCAGCTCCAGTGTACGATAGCTCGGGGCTCGTCGGAGGATGGACTGTAATTTTAATAACCTCTGGGTATGAGCTGAGAAAGGAAGCACACAAAACACGTGCAAAATTGACAACTTATAGTACACAATAAAATCTAAGGCTCACAAGGTATTAGCCTCCAGCAGCATTAAACGTTGTAGGTACTGGTATTGTAAAAGCTGCATTCACTAACCTTTGAACCTGTCATCAGAGTCGCTCTCACTCTCGCTGTTGTCATCTGGAGGCAGATATTACACAGGGAAGAGGGTTCACAAACATGTGTTTATGTCACGAAAGGGACAGTGAGAACGCTACGTGGGTGGCTGAGATACAAATATTTACTCATTTATCTGACCGGTGGATGAAAGGGGGAATAAAGAGAACCGATACCTCTCAGAGATGCAGTCTCAACATTGGACATGGAAAGCTTCTTCAACCTCTTCTTCCCACGTTTAGTGCAGTAAATGGAGTTGATCCTCTGGACCAGCTGTAGACAGAGGAAGGAGGAAATTCTGTTAGGAACCTACAGTTTTGTTTCTTTTGAGCCTAAGTATAGGAAGCAGAGATGTACATGGCCAAAGCTAACAGTGTGAAAGACAGTGCATGTGTGTTAAAGGGTGCAGAAAAATACAACAGAAAGGCGTGAAGGGGAATTCTTTCAGTGATTACATGCATCAAGGCACTCTATCTTAAAAACATCTTCTCCAAACTGTGGAATTACAAGTGATCCAGAGTTGCACTGACTCTAAGTGAAACCTGAGATGACCTGTGAAGCGGGAACGGAAAGTGAACACAGTCAGAGCTCTGCAAGGACTTAGTGTAGATGTTTTTGTACAATCGAGCAGTGTGTACCTTGGGGATCCTCCAGTGCCTGTGTGAGGCCAGGGTATCAGTTGTGCTACAGAGACTATCATCCAGCAGGCCACAAGGTGAAGCTGATACACCGATCTGGGGGAGAAGCAGCATTTCATCGTGGCTGTAGCGCTTGTTCAACTGTGACATCCGGTGGCTTTTCCTATCACTCGTGGTAGGCAAGTGAAGGGACTGACTGCTGGGTTTGGAAGGCAACTAGTTACAGAGAAAAGAAAGCAGAAGGTTTGGTACGTTTCATCCATTTGTAATGTTTCTATAAAGACTTATTCTAGTGCCATAATTCAAGACATTTACTTTTAAGATACACATTGTTTATATCCCAATTAAATTAACTACTTTTTATTGTTAATGGCAGAATCCAATATTCCCCTACTGTATTCCCATGCTTAATGTGCCTACCTAAACTTTTCACTTCCTTTAATATGTTACTGTTAATACAAACTGAACATTAAAGCATTCAAGCAGGGGAACAGGCTTTTATTGTGAAGCAGTCACAGGAAGTGGCAACGACAACTCATTAAAAAAGCATCTCCAAAGCAAAGCAAGGGGATTTTCCTTTACTTGTGACAGCGTGAAAGGTTGAGGCAAGTGCCTGGCAATGAAGTGAGTAGACCAAATCTGCAGATGGCCCTCTCTGTAAACATCACAAAGTCTAAACATGTCAAACTGTTTCCTGCAGCGACACAAATGAGGTGTGAGATTCTATAAAAGACGTTATCCAGGATTCATCTCTGACACCCAGAAAGGGGATGTACGTTATCTTTACTACAAGAAAACACATCTGTGCTGTTGGCTTACCTGAGGCGGAGAGTTCAGCTTCCTGTCCATGACGGACCAAGACCTGTTGCTCTCTGACAGACAAGACTTCCGACCCAAACTCTTGCGCTTCAGGTCAACATCCTCATATGGATTCTCCTTCTCTGTGGGAATAAGGTAAGTGTTCACTGTAGCAGTAAAGCTGGCAACTGTTCGTGAACAGAGGCTGTTTCTGACAGAGGACAGATGAGGCTGAGGGGGTCAAAGAGGGTAAACAGAGGGCGGTAAAGAGTGTCAGAGGTCCAAGAGGGCCTCCCTGGGGTTATTCCAAAAAGAGATGAGTCATGAAAGGTAAGTCAAAGGTCATTCCCAGCTGGCTCAAGTGAATTCCCAGCTGAAACTGCTGGACGCAACACCACTAGTGAGTCATTGTCCAGGTATGCAAACTGTCCACAGTGAGAGAAAAAGAAGAGGGTCTCCTTCTTCTGACTGCATTTTACAAACAGATTATCATATGAGTTTTTCGGTACATGCTGGTTCTTTCATGTGTATATACAATAAGTACATATTTTTTATGTGTGTTTTAACATATTGTGGAATCCCAAATACGGTTCAAGCAATAAGAGAATCAGCTCATTCTGAGAAAGTAGCTGGTGAGTGAAATGATTTTAGGACTTAACTGCAACAGGCACAGATTTTGGTACTGCTCCATAGCTGTACTTCAGTCAACAAATGATGGCAGGAAAGTAAAGAGCATGAACATTACAGAGCATAGCACGGCTCTCACTGATGTCACCTGGCAGAGGACCAACTTCAATAAAGAGAAAACTTGTGTAACACCACAGTCCGTGTCTATTCAGACATGTGCTCTGAGAATAGCTTTTTGGCAGGGTCTGAAAAAGGTTGTGAGAAAGAGAAGAAACCACGGTGAAGAACAAAAACAGAGTCAGATGGCGTCGAAATGCATGAAGGGAACTTTTAAAAGAAAGAAAATCAGCGTTATCTGGCAGCAGAAATACATTTGGTAGCTGTGTTTTAGTAGGAAACCCGATGAACTCTCAAACAATGAGAGTTTTTTTTTAAGCACTGAAGCTTAAAACACAGCCATCGCTTTGTTCAGCCACCTATTTTTAGGTTAATGATTTAACCTGTACACACACACACACACACACACACACACCCATGCACACATCCAGACAATGTACACTGCAAGGGATTTTCAGGGCGTTATGTTGTGTCACGCAGTAAATTAGTTTAGCGGAGTTATTTTTATGTGCATCATTAAAGCTGAGGAGCAGAATAAGAGGGCTTAGTCTGACCCCACGTTGTGCCACTGCTCCATTAAACTGAAGCTGTACTGTAATGAGAGCCTGCTGGGAAAATGATATGTCTGTATAGCTGCTTATGTACTGGAGGGTACTAATCTACTCCTCTGATTACAAACATCAAGATCTCTCTCTAACACACTCCCAGACACACAGTATTATGTAGGGAGGGGACACACCTCAGTTGCACACTGTGATTGTACATTTCTGTGCACACAATGGACGCTCTGGGCAGGGCGAGGCTTAGAACAAACTTTACCAACAATGTCAGGATCAGTTTTACCCTCTAAAGTGGTGAGTTTGTAGCAATGCTCAACCACGTACACAGAACTACCTAAGGGATGGAAAACAGCACCACAAACCATACAGTGTGTCCGTCACAAAGACAGTCACTGGCGACGTTATGTGGGAGAATGTACAGCATTTTTTGTTGTCTAAGTTTAACGATTACATGTACCAGACAGTCTCCCAGATTTATTCACTGGGGTAAGAGCAGACAGCTGAATCATGGTGTCAGTGGTGCAGAGGGTATGATTCATCAGCTTGTAAACAGATCAATCACTGGTACGCCATTTATCAGCTACACTAGTTAAAAGCACTTACACAGTCCCCTGATGTCAACATATATCATGCAATTGTAGTAACACTGTAGCAGAGGTCACAAAAGACCTGCGCTCTTAAGATAAACACCTGACATCAAGCACAGGTGCCAGTGACAACAAGAGAGCGGATGTCCTTCCAAGAAAGTTAAAGAAGCCGAGATGTCCTCGTGGAAAAGGAAAAAAAACAAACTTTTTTTCCATTTCCCCCAATAGTAAATGTCCATGTATTATATACAAATCCCCTGATTTAAAGTGGCCCCTTTCACATTTTTCTCATACAACATAAGCCGCTTTCAGACCTCAGGAACCTTTTCTATTTCTTTAAGGAACTGGAAACCATCATAGTTCTTAGAACTCAGTTTATAGGGTCTTATTTTAGCTCCTATTATAGAGTACTTTCTCAGGATAAGACGAACTATGGGTGATGCAGGTATACTGTGATTGGTTGAATATCTGAATGCAAAAAGGTGGGTAAATCTTTAGCCAACAACTCTCAAAGACGAGATGGAGAAACAAAACGAGACACAGAGAAATGCACTGACAATAAAGTCCGGGCTTTATTGAGCCTATATGCAACAAATGGAAATACGACGCAATCTAGAGCGAAATATAAAGCTCTTCACTCACAGTTCCTCTCAATTTGCGACAAGGCATCCACCCCATGAAGCAATGTGGAGAGAAAATGAAGATGTTGACCACAACAAGAGGTGATGCTGAATTACCAACCACTGGCCTGCATTACATCATTTCAGAGTTTGTCTTAGCAGGGCGAGTGCAAATAGAATAAAGGCTTGGAAGGAATGTGGTTCCCAGGGAGATCCCCAGTGGGTACTTACCCACAGGTAGTCCCCAGAATTGTTGTGTCTAAAGGCGGCTATAATGTCAACTTAATTCATATTGAATTCTTATAATTAAATTGCATGAGAAAAATGTGTCATGAGTAAATATGAAACACAGTATGAGGTACAGTATGAGAGACATGTGGTTCTGTATATAAGACATAGAGTACATATACAAAACCTAAACATTTACTGATATAATCACAAAAGTTTTTTCTATTTCTTTTCCATACATGTGTCCTTGTGGAGTGGA
Source organism: Paratilapia polleni (assembly GCA_015106735.1). Lineage (NCBI taxonomy): Eukaryota > Metazoa > Chordata > Actinopteri > Cichliformes > Cichlidae > Paratilapia > Paratilapia polleni. The sequence continues at coordinate 27,269 of VUQI01061940.1, forward strand.
GAAAATATGAGGGAGCTTGTGGTTCTTTGTATGAGATGCCTGTAGTGTGTAAAAGGGGCACAAAAGCACTAATTTCCTACCGTTGTGGCTGCTTCTCAAATGAAACTTTGGTTTGAAAGCTTTTGTTTGAGCAATTTACTCAGAGACAACGTCTCTGTCAAGAACAAACAAAGATCGACAAAACTGCGTCTCCAAACTGCAAACTCTTCCCTCACAGTGCTGGATGAACAATGAGGCCTTTGTTGGGAGTCACATGAAAATCCGTCATGCCCTGACGCTCTATCTGAGACTGCTGCACATCCTCAGCCAAAAAAAAAAA
>VUQI01061941.1:0-10985 GCA_015106735.1 Paratilapia polleni
CATCATATTAAAAAGGCCCTGAGTAAATGTGGTTATCCCAGCTGGACATTTGTCAAAGCTGGGAAGTCATCTAAAGAATGCTCCAGGCAATCCAGGAGAGAAGGACAACCATTGCCTAAGCGAAAACCTGTAGTGATCCCTTATGTGTCTGGAGTATCAGAACAGATGAGACGCATTTTGTCAAAACACAGCGTCTCTGTGGCTTTCAAACCCCAAAAGACGCTACGCCAAAAATTGGTCCACCCCAAGGATCGGGTCCCCCGGCACAAACAGAGTAATATAGTGTACGCTGTTAAGTGCCAAAGGATTGCTATGACTTATACATCGGGGAAACTAAACAACCTATGGCTAAGCGGATGGCACAACACAGAAGAGCTAGCTCATCAGGCCAAGACTCCGCAGTATATTTGCACCTGCAGGCCAGTGGCCACTCGTTCAATGATGAGGAGGGCAGGGAGGAACGCTGGTTTGAGTGCGGAGTCAAGGTGGCCATTTACGTGAAAAAGGAACAACCATCTCTGAACCGAGGAGGGGGCCTTAGACTACATCTTTCACCATCTTACAATGCTGTGATTGCAGCCATTCCCCAACTCTCTGTGAATAGTACTCATGGCCATTGATCAATGGTCATGACAATTTGCATATTAATGATCATGAAACTGACCTCACAGCCCACTGTTAGTCAATGGTTCTAGTTTCAGTCGTTATGCAAATGTACTGTTTATAAGATTGGGGAAACCTGCAGTCAGCTGAGACAGAAGAAGTCACTTGAATGAGTGATGAAATGTGTCTCCCACTGAAAACACCATGTCCAGATGAACAGAATCAACTTTCTGGGGACTACATATACTGTTACTTCCCTGGCTGTAGATGTTTAACAGTACACAAAATTAAAATTTCAGTATGGACTTGGGTTTTGACTCACGGTTAACTTCTTTTTTCATTACAGTGGAGAAATCAAAAGAAATGCACAAATGTTCTGTCATTTATTTTGCAATAGTCAAAGGACTCCAATGCTTCTTACTGTCAATAAGAAAAAGTAAATAACACTAATGTCAGTAATTCTCCATTGCCAGACTGGTGATTTTGTCAGTTAAATGTAAAACAAATGGTTAAAGTCTAATTTCCCACAGCCCAGGGCAGCATCTTAAATGTTTGCTTAGCCAGACAGTTTGAGCAGAGCTGTAGGTTCCATCAATGCAAAAAAGCTGTTTAAAATATGAGTTAACACATCAAACAGGATTAATCAAAATTATACATTGTCTATCGCTTTAAAGGTTGCTAGTATGATGTAATGTTCTGATGGAAATGGTTTGATATTTCAGGATTTACCGATCCCAATGTGGTCAGCGTTTAGCTCACCAGCATGAGACCAAATGAAAAATCCAGGCTATATAACAGCTACTGTACAGAAATTTAAAAACTGTAAAAGCCCATGTGATCTAATGTGAGCCACTGTAGGAATGCAGTTATTGCAGGAGATTTGCTGACCGAAACCCTGTAACAGTAATATGTCCATCCCTCACTGTCTAAGTATTGGACTTGAGTGGGCTTCCTGTGGGTTTCCAACTGAAAGTTGTTTATTTGCTCATGAGAGTAGCCCTTTGATGGTGCACAGTGATTGATGAAGGTTATTTTTCCCATCAGATGAACAAGGCCAGAGGCTTGCAGTGAGAACGAGCTTTCAGCATGTGGTTTTGCTTTTCTCAGCCTTTTCCATCCATGTTTCAGCATCAGCCTCACAAAAAAAGGCCTGGAATGTTTTAATTGTTCATCAGGTTGTGTTTAGTGAGGAGGGTTTAGTATGGCTATTAAAGCTCCAGCTCACTTTCTGTTAAAGTCTGCACTGAGAGGGAGGCGCACTTCCTCCAACAAAAAACACAAGATTCAAGACAAAGCTGGAAAGCTTCAATACAGTATGTAAAAAATATAAATAAAAACTGTAGTTAAAATATTTTAAAATGATACTAATAAATAGTATAAACCAATATAAAAGGCAATTAAATTCAGTTCAACTCAGTTTTATGTATATAGTGCCAGTTCACAACAACTGTCGCCTCAAGGCACTTTATATTGTAGGGTAAAGACCCTACAATATTAGAGAGAAAACCCCAACAGTCAGACGACCCCCTATGAGCAGCACTTGGTGACGGTGGGAAGGAAAAACTTCCTTTTAACAGGAAGAAACCTCTGGCAGAATCAGACTCAGGGAGGGGCAGCCATCTGCAGCAACCGGTTGGGGGTGAGGGCAAACAGAAGAGAGCAGAGGGAGACGGGACAAAAGACACACTATGGGAGAGAGACAGTTTAATAATAATTAATGATTAAATGCAATAGTAATGTATAAACACATGGAGAGTGAAGAAGGAAATGCTCAGTGCATCATGGGAAGCCCCCAGCAGCCTAGGCATAACTAAGGGATGATTCAGGGTCACCTGATCCAGCCCTAACTAAAGATTTTTAGAACCAAGTACAATAAACTCAGTTTTGTCTGAAAATATACAGTGCTTAACAAATTTATTAGGCCACCTGCCATAAAAACGAGAAAGACCATCAAAGTGCTTTAATGTGACTCTTTCCTTTTCAGTGAGTTCTCGACATTTTACCGTTTTTGAACAGCAGGGAGGAATTTCAAACTGAATTCACATTTTTATACCCAAATTTGAGCCAAAACACTGGACTTCTCTGAGAAGTCATTAACACACAGATGCCTCGTGATCTGATAGTAAATAATGTTTGGTGTTCTTCTACACATCGTACAGATCAGCTGTTCCACACATATTTCAGGTTTATACAGTTGAACAGTTTGTAATAATGCAGCTCTCCTCTGGATAAATCTTGCACTCCACCTGAGTCTCAGTCCTCTGGACCTCACACAGTCCCAGTGATTTCTATCAGCAGAGTTATCCCTGATATCAGAAGCACTGATTCTTCTTCAGTCAATAAAATGAAATGCATCATTTACCTGCTACAGAGATGATCCAGTGGAACTCCTTTCCTCCTCCTTGTTTAGGATTTCTGTGACCGAAATAAAATTCTCTCCATCCATTACATTTCCCAGGTGACTCAAAGTAAAAAAATATTAATGGTAATCCTAAAGGCTGCAATACAACAGTGAACCTTACTAATGCAAACTGAATTATACAGAACCTGAAACACACTTTGATCAGTTAATATAGCTCATAATCTGGATTTAGAGTTTATATAAATCTACGATCTTCATGCAGCAACACCTGGACTCAGAATCAGATGTTCTTCCAGCAGTGTGATGTTCAGAGTTCAGCTGTGGGTTTTCATTCAAATTCAAATATATTGAAATTCAAAATATATCAGTGGGTTATGGCATAAAATGGAAAATACAATTATAATTAACAGTTATATGATCTGCACCACGGGGGCATGAATGGTTGGATGGTGCTTTGCAATGAATTTTCTCCTCTCCTTTAATAAAGGATGATCGCAGTGTGTCCTCTGCTAAAGGAGGTAATAAAGGAAGCACTGAAGTTCCTTTCCTTAGTATTTAGAGAATTTACACAGCTCTTGTTATGGCTGCAGATACTTCCAGGTCACTTCTTTCAGTTAGGAACCTTCCAAAGCGAAATTGACTATTGGAACGTACCCACTGTCTCTTTCTAGTCCCTGTCAGTACTCTTGCTGCAGTGCTTTGGATCAGATGAAGAGACCAAGGGTGATGTAAAGAGCTGTAGAAACTACAGAGGTATAAAGTAGGGGTGGGGAATTTAATCGGTTTTTGGATGCATCGCGATGCGGACATGGATGATTCTGAATCACTTTACAAATGTCAAAAATCAATTTTCTAAATGTTAATTAATAACGTAATGTTGAGGAACGCGAAAGGCAGAACTCGGAAATGCGGACGTCCAGTGCCCGGACAGTGTATGGCGTGCACGTAACAGATGCATTGATAATCGTTTTATCATCGAATCGCAGCCCTCTGAATCGTAATCGAATTGAATTGTGAGGTGCCTCAAGATTCCCACCCCTAGTATAAAGTTGATGAGCCATACCATGAAGATATGGGAAAGAGTTGTTGAAACTAGATTAAGAAGAGAGGTGATGATCATTGAGCAGCAGTATGGTTTCATGGAGAAGTACAGAGAAGGTTAGAAGGAGCTGCAATGTGTCTTTGTGAATCTAGAGAAGGCATATGAGAGAAGGAAACGAACAGCTGATGATCCAAAGCATACCGCATGATCTGTCAAACATGGTGGAGGTATTGTTATGTCATGGGCATGTATGGCTGCCAGTGGAACTGGTCACTCGTGTTTATTGATGATGTGACTGCTGACAGAAGCAGCAGGATGAACTGTGAAGCGCACAGGGCTATACTCTGCTCAGATTCAGCCAAATGCTGCAAAACTGATTGATGGCGCTTCACAGTGCAAATGGATAACGACACAAAGTAAACTGCAAAAGCAACCCAAGAGTTTCTCAAGGGTAAAAAATTTGATATTTTTCAATGGTGAAGTCAGTCACCTGGCATTTACCCAATAGAGCAGCTTTTCAGTTGCTGAAGATAAAACAGAAGGCAGAGACCCACAAACAAGCAGCCACTTAAAATGGCTGCAGTAAAGGCCTTGCAGAGCATCTCAAGGGGGGAAACATAACATCTGGTGATGTCCATGGGTTCTTCAGGCAGTCACTGACTGCAAAGGATTTTCATCCAAGGATTAAAACAATGCTTATATTTAAAATTATGTTAGTTTGTCCAATTACTTTTGAGTTTCTAAAAATGGGGGGCTGTATATAAAAATGTCTGTAAATCCTAAATAGTTAATCCAATAATAATACCTTTGTTAAACCTCTTGAATTAAAGTTGAACTCTGTACTTCAATCACATCTTGATTGTTTGATTTAGAAAATCCACTGTGGTGGTGTACACAGGTGAAACTGCAAAAAAATGTGTCATTGTCCAAAAATTTATGGACCTAATTATATATCTACCTCACATCCATGGCCAATTTAGAATCACCACTTAGCCTAGCATGCATGTCTTTGGACTGTGAGAGGAAGCCGGGGTACCCAAAGGAAACCCTTGTAGGCACAGGGAGAACATGTAAACTCCACACAGAAAAGGTTAAAATTGATAACCTTCTTGCTGTGAGGCGACAGTGCTAACCACTGCACCACTGTGCTGCCCAAAAGGGCAATGTGTCTTCCTTTTAAATGACAAATTAGTTCAAACTGAAACTGACATAATTCAATTCAGTTTTATGTATATAGCGCCAAATCACAACAACAGTCGCCTCAAGGCACTTTATATTTTAGGTTAAATGCCCTACAATATTAGAGAGAAAACCCCAACAGTCAGACGACCCCCTATGAGCAAGCACTTGGCAACAGTGGGAAGGAAAAACTCCCTTTTAACAGGAAGAAACCTCTGGCAGAACCAGGCTCAGGGAGGGGCAGCCATCTGCAGCAACCGGTTGGGGGTAAGGGGAAACATAGCAACCTCTAGCTAAAGAAAAAAGCTTCAAACAACTGCTGTTTATAAAGTTTAGACAGTTTAATGCTGGAAGGAGAATCTCTGCTCTTACGACAGTTTCTCCTCTCAACACACAGGCAGGGCCGTGGAACAAACTTAAATAAACAGTGGTTCCAAAATGAGGTTAGTGTAAATGATAAATACAGTTACTTACCTGCATGTATGGTAACCAGGTCAGTGCACATGCAGGGAAAAGGGCTGTTTCATTTTCTACAGTAGGGTCATTCCATCTCAAATCATCAAATGTTTAGAACATTTTCTGCTCGACCATCTCTGATTTGCCTAAAAGTTTTATGGTCCAAAGTTTGGACATGTATAATTATTGCTGTGAAATTTCAGCTTCATATTTCAGATAGGTGTCAAGATGTATATATTTTTTAATAAAAGGTCTGTTCACCCACTTCCACCATGTTTTTGCACTTTGAGGCAATGTTTGAACATGAATATCTCAAAAACTATTAAAGATAAAAGTCTGAAATTTTCACTGGCCTTTCTTACTATACCAGTGAATCAGGATCTGTAATTTGGGACAGATGCATCAAAAAATGAAATGAGCATTGGCTAGTTAAAATATCAAAAAAAATTCAAGCTGTCCTGTAAAGTCCCATAGTTGAGCACACACTTATAAAAAAATTCACATTGCAAAAGACAACTAATGACAATTTCTGAATGGTATATAGTTGTATTTCACAATAATCCAAAATAAAACGCATAGCATACTTTTCAACATGAAATTCTTAGTCACAAAAATGAAAGTGCTATTTTAATTTGACTTTCGTGCTGGATTGAGTAAATAAGTTGAAAAACAAAAATATCAGTAGATAGTCTAATCTGAATAGAACAAAATTCTGGAGTTTCCAGATGGTACTCTAATTATAGCTGAGAAAATAATTTTGTTTAATATATGCATATTTTTCATTTTTGTGACCTACTCTACCTACCATTTCAAGACCTACTGCTCTGGAGGAGTCTTATGATTCAGGTTAAGTTTAAAATATACTAAGAGGCATTAATAACTCAACAAGTACCGATGTAAAAAATTTTTTTGTTCGTAAAAATAAATATAGCAAAATAATTAATAATGGAAAAATGATTAGTAGCTCATTTCACATGATTAGTCTTGCATGGCCAAGTTTCTGTGTCCACATGGCGGGATCGGTAGTCCGATACAAGACCCTAACCCCCTAACCCAACCCAAATCCTAATGCCATGACTGCTACAGGCAAGCAGGGATCAGGCAATCAGCATGCTGACTGCCGGAATGAATGCTGCAAGAATTGTAAAATACAGTTGTGGTCACAAAGTTTCCATACAATCGTCATGGGCATGACTGTCATGGTAATTTTAGGCCTTTAATGATTTCTTTGCACTGTTCTTTTTCTAGGGTGGGAGGATTGTACAGCATACATCTTTAATGACTTTAACAAACAAGAATTGGGTGCACAAGTTTGGATTTATTTGGATTTTCTCTAATCCACACACGGTCACAAGTATACATACAGGGTTAAATATATACATACACCTTTTGGTAGCCATCAACAAGCTTCTGGCATAATTCTGGCTGGATATTTGACCAGTCTTCTTGGCAAAATTGGTAGAGTTCATTTAAATTTGTTGTTTTCCTGGCACTGACCCAGCTTTTAGGCATAGTCTGCAAATTTTCAATAGGGTTGAGGTCAAGGCTTTGGGAAGGCCATTCCAGAAGCTTAATGTTAGCCTGCTTTATCCATTCCAAAACCAGTTTTGATATGTGTTTGGGATCATTGTCCTGTTAGAACACCCAATTGTGTCCAAGTTTCAGCTGTCTAGCTGTTGATTTGAGGTGAAGTTGAAGAATTTGGAAGTAGTCCCCCTTCTTCATTGGCAAATAATTCTGTGCCAGGAAACCAACCCATTTAAATTAATTATATCCATTCTGCCAAGAAGAGTGGTCAAATATCCAATTATCCAGAAGCTTGTTGATGGCTACTAAAAGTATCTGGTTGACAACTTGCTAAGGGACATTTAACCAAATACTAGTGGGGGTGTATGTAGATATTTGAGCCTGTATGTATAATTTTGACCGTGTGTGGATTAAAGAAAATCCAAAATAAATTCAAACTTGTGCACCCAATTCTTGTTTTTTAAAGTCATTAAAGATGTATGCTGTACAATCCTTCCACCCTGGAAAAAGAACAGTTCAACGAAATCATTAGAAGCCCAAAATTACCATGATGTTTATGTCAATGATGTGGGTATGTAAACTTCTAACCATAACTGTATATATGAAAATGGTACATTATTGTGTTTTTATGCCTCTTAGTATGTTTTAAACTTAACCTGAATTATCAGACACCTGGGAAATGTGCATGCTTACAAAGTGGGACTCAAAAATGAAAAGTATGCACATATTAAACAAAACTATTTTCTCAGTTATAATTAGAGTACCATCTGGAATCTCCAGAAGTTTGTTTTATTCGGATTGGACTATACTTTTGTTTTTGTGGTACAACTTGTTATATTTGCTCAATTCAGCATGAAAGTTGAATGAAAATAGCACTTTTTTTCATTTTTGTGATTAACAATTTCATGGTTTAAGGTATTCTATGTGTTTTATTTTGTATTATTGTGAAATACAGCTATATACCATTCAGAAATTTCGTTTTCTTTTGCAGTGTGAATTTTTTTTATTAGTGAGTGCTCAACTATGGGACTTTACAGGATGGCTTGGCTTTTTTTTTTTTTCATACCTTAACTAGCCAGTATGCAGACATTTTTTGATGCATTTGTTCCAAATTACAGATGGTCACGCAGAAGGCCCATAATGATTTTAGATGGAATGACCCAGTAACCAGATTTCTTGTATAAAACACAAGAGAAAAGATCAGGGCCAGTGTTTTTGAAACTGCTGAAAAGACATTTGAGATTGAATTCAAAGGTAAAATCAAACACTAGCCTGTCCTGGGTCAGCCCCAGAGCTTAGAATATTTTAATGCTTTGGTCCCAGCTGAAGGAAAGCTGATCAAAATGCAGTCTTTTCTTTTTAAACACATTTACCTGCTAATACTGAATTGCTGCTCTCTGTAATGACAGCCTACAGTTCAGAATTTCACTGTTGCATGTCTGAGGGAAATGACTGTGTGGAAACAATTTGGGAGCACTGGCGGGTTTTTCTGAATTCACTCAATCATACTGAGCATGTAGTGGACAGTGGGTGTGTCAGGGCTTGTTTACTGAAAGCAGCTGCCTGCTGGAAACATGGAAAGCATGGATTCATGTATTCATGTGCATTAACTTGGACTCGAGCAAATCCATTATTTGTCTACTCTGCTAATGATATCATTAGCAGATGTTCATTTTTCAGGTATAGTGCATAGGAAGCAGTCTGGTGTGGCTCATCAGATACTGTAGACTCTTTTACTGCTGTAAAACTGCTGACTACTCTCAACTCTTAGCTGAATTACTTTCCTGCTCCAGTTTTGTTTCTATTTCTTACACTCTCAACATTTTTCTTATTATCAAAACCTATTTTGTATTTATATGATAATCAGCCATTGGCTGTATCAAGGACTCATCAAGGCATATCAGGGTATAGAGAATTCCTGAAGTATGATTTTCAGTACTGGCAACAACAGGGATCTTCATGTTTGAAAATAATTTATGCAGCAATTTTTCAGTCTCCTGGTGGAACAGACACATGGCCTGAAATGATGGTCACAGGATTTGTAAAATAAAAAATGGCTGTGCCCCCCTTTTGGGAGTATTTAGCATTTGGTTCAAATGATGACTATATAACAGTCTGATGTCTTGCCCTCTTTACCCACAACTATGAAAGAGAGAGTGAGAGTGAGAGTGAGAGAGATGAAAACTGTGCCAAACCAAACTGGTGTAGATGAATAAAATGACTTGAAAATGGAAAGAAAAAGTTTCTATTGCTGGGGATAGTTGTGTACAGATCTCTCATACTGTGACTTGCTGTTCCTGCTCAGCCCTCATGTTATCACTCGCAAGTAATTAAAGCTCTTAAATGTAACTTGTACACTTGGTACAGTAAGTAGCTTGTGTCCTTCATGTATTTCTTAAAATCTTCTTAAACGGGGACTGAGGTCAGTGTGATGAGAGCAAAGTTAACGGATTGTGCCTCTTTGATACTCAGTGACAGTGTGACAGTCGTGGAAAATGTGTTTCATGGCTCCATATCAGGTGTGCTGTCCTTCATTCTGCAGCTGTCATTATTGTGACGGATCATCAGTATGCAGGAGTTACCTGTAGACTGAGCTCTTGAAGAAACATTTCCTCTGCTGTGGAGCTGGATGAGCGCCACGTTTTGCAGCAGCACTGATGATGAAATGCCTCTTCCACTGAAAAAGTTACACCAAAGGAAAACGTCTTTAAAGGCTGCAGTGATTCATAATCCTGACATGCCAGAACTTCCATGAGGCCTCAGGCTGCTTTTACATCACTCAGCTAGCAAAAGAGTTCTGGTGTAGACAGTTGACGGTGTGTGAATAGTGGCCTTAAAGGATTGCCAGAGTAAAGCTGACCTTTAAATGCCATCACCTCATAATTTTATCTAATTTCAGTGAAATTTTGTCATAACTGGTGTATGAATTAGAGCTGGTTTTGTGAGATCACATTGATCATTGACCCCCAAATTCTAATCCATTCATCCTCCTTGAATCCAAGTCATGCTTTTGTCTTTTGTTTTGTTTTGTTGTGTTATGCCTCTGGGACAAAGCTGTTGAGCCAAGTGGCTTAAATATTACAATATTAACTCACCTTTTTTTTTTTCAATTTAATTTTTTTTTAATTATTGGCACACTAGGAAAACTAATACATCTACAAGAAGAGACGGGTAGAGATAAAGTGACAGTAAAAAGGAAGCTCATTTATTCATTAAAAAGAAAATGCCCCCCTGTAATGAAATAACACCATGCTGAAGTCACACACTGCAGCAGTACAGTTTGAATACCTGCCATGCACACACTGGGGCTTGCACCACTTCTTAGAAAACAGTTCAAGGCAGATTGTTTTCAGGTGATGTGACACGGTTGGAGCGTGAAGGAATCATTAAGTTCTGATCTTTGATATCAGAACAAGGTCTCAGGCTATGGTGGGGCTTGAAAGTTTGGTACAGCAGAGAAAACAGTAGACATACTTGAACTATTTTTGTCTTTTATTCAAAGAAAATTTTAACAAATATTGTTTTGCCCATACTGAAAAATAATAGTTTTAAATAGTTAATATATATATATTAAATATTAAATATATATTAAATAGTTAATAGTTTTAAATAGTCTATCACTATGAATAAAAGATTTATTCAAGACTCCCTTATACTACAGTGCTATTTAATATAAGGTAGTCTAGAGTACTATTTTCTTTTTTTTTTTTTTCTTTTTTTTTTTTTTTTTTTTTTTTTTTTTTTTTTTTTTTTTAATTTTGTTTTAAAAAATTTTTTTTTTTTTCTTTTTTTTTTTTTTTTTTTTTTTACAGCTTT
>VUQI01061942.1:0-17651 GCA_015106735.1 Paratilapia polleni
AAATTATTTATATAAAAAAAAAAAAAAAAAAAAAAAAAAAAAAAAAAATGGAGAAATGTTTGCTTAAAAACGTGTCCCTTTGGCTGATGTCAGTTCAGTGAGGGGAAGGAGAGAGTTGTCTGTAGTGATGAGCGGCTGCAGCTCAGCGACAGCCAGCGGTACCTCGAAGTTATCGAACAGAGACGAGGAGAGAGGCTGGAGGATGGATGCTGTAGAAAGCAGGGGATCAGAAGGTGAACCTGGTGGTCGTCCTCCTGATGGGTCACTAATGCTAGGAGGTCTGCAGGAGGCGTCTGTAGTGGGGCATGATCTCGTGCTCTGGCAGGTGCAGATTGAACTCCAGCGCCACCAAGACGGGGAACTCGAAGGCTATCAGCTCTCTGCGGTTTACTCTGAACCTTTCCTCCAGTTTCTGGCAGAAAAATAAAGCGAGTCAGCATGAAACAATAGATGCTTGTTGCTGACTCATAACCCACACCCTCTTATTTTTTTTTTTAACTTGCATGTCATGAGACCTGGCCCTGCTCTGCTCACAGTACACTTGGCTCAGAAGTGTGGAAGTGACTGCTTAAATTGCAGTCACTATGTGCAACAAGCAAACAAAAAAGAGTAGTCGCAAAAAGAGGCGTATTTACCACCGGAAAGGCTTTCATTAAGAGGGCTTTATATATTAAATAATTGCTTTACTTATAACTGTTTGGGTTTTAAAAATCCATATTCAGTTATTCTAAGACATCAAAATTACAACTTTTTAATCTTTTCTTTTTTTTAAAAGGGTAATTTAACACCTTTTTTTTTTTTTGGGACGACCTAACTGCAGTGAGGCATAAGTGGACTCTAGGACCCTGGGAAATTGCTCACTGGGTGTGCATTCAGGTGCAACTCAGCACATATCTTACCACACCCAACCAGAGGTGAAAGGTTCAAAACAAATTCCCTTGGATTCCCCTCTAAACAAAGCTGTTGTTAAAGCATGGACGAGCCGAGCAACATGTCACCCTGTGAAAATAAAACAAAAAAACAAAACAAAAAAAAACCCACCAAAAACCCTCCAACTATTTATGAGATATGGAAATCACTCAATTGTCAACCCTGTTCTTAGTTTTTTCTTCTTTTTTTTTGGATAAATTGAACATTAATAAGTTTTGTAAACACTTCTTTCTCTTGCAGATGCATTTATTTCACACTTTGACTGCCATCCTCCCATTTTCTCAATATCTGTTTATGCTGCTTTTGACTTCACTTTGTCTAGCCTGTTTACAGTTACACTTGAACCCTGGAGGATCAGTTTACCCATGTTTTGGTTTGTGTGCCACCCACCTCAGTGGAATTTCTCAGTGGTGCTCGGAGTACTGAAAATGACTTCTGAAATCTCTGGAAAGAGAGCCTTTTCTGCAGACAGTTTCCCTCTGTCTAAGTTTGATATTGAGTTAACTGACCCTTTCTTTTGTTGCTATTTAACGTAAAAAAAACTAAAGCCTTTCTGGAAGTGTGCATGAGGAAACTTACGTCTATAAGAAGTTTGACCTCATGTTTCTTGAGATCACCGCCAATCTTGGCTGCCAGCAGCACACAAGCTCCAGCACAGAGTTTACGGTTCTGCTTGTTTAGTTTGCCTTGAAGAACGAGTTTTTCAAAGTAGACGAAAGCCATGGCCACTGTCGGTTCCTCAAAGCCACATTCATCCTGGGCCAGTTTTCTTATCTCCCTTTTCAAGCTGCATAGAGATTAAAAAAAAGAATGAGGAAGGAAAAAAGACACAGGAGGAAATTAAGAGAAAGAAGTTAGTAGAGAAAACAAGTAAATCATGTTTTGTTAAGGTGAATATACTGTATGCTTCTGTCTGTTTTACCTCCTTATTTTGCTCAGTGTGAGCCTTATGTGTGGGAATTTCTCCTTGAAGGTTTCATTCATGTCCTTTTTGAGGTCAGAGGGTTTCACGTATTCGATGACTGTAGTCTGGAAAGGAAAAACAGAGGTGGTGTCAAAAATCACAAAAATGACTGGATCTTGGATTCCACCATCCATCCAAAAACCAACAAAGAATTAATTGTACTGTGTGCTGTCAAATCCTAAAATACAGTCATGGTAAAAATCCAGTACACCCTCATTCAGTTCTAAGGTTTTACATATCAGGACATAATAGAAAACCATCTGGTCCTCACCAGGTTTTAAAATTAGGTAAATACAACATTAGATGAACAACAACACATGACATGTCACAATGTGCTATTATTTATCTGACAAAAAAAAAAAGGAAGAAGCAGTCCATGAAAAATTAAACGATTCAATAGCTTGTAGAACCACATTTAGCAGTAATTGGATGACTTTATTAATCTCTCACATTGTTGTGGAGGAATTTTGGCCCACTCTTCTTTACAGCGTTGCTTCAGTTCATTGAGGCTTGTGGGCATTCATTTATGCACAGCTCTCTTAAGGTTCTGCCACAGCATTTCAATCAGGTTGAGGTCTGGACTTTGACTGGGCCATTTCAACACTTCGATTCTTTTCTTCTTCAGTCATTCTGTTGCAGATTTGCTGCTGTGTTTGGGATCATTGTCCTGTTGCATGATCCAGTTTCAGCCAAGCTTTAGATGTCAGACAGATGGCCTCACATTTGACTCTAGAATACTTTGGTTTACAGAGGAGTTCAAGGTTGACTTAATGACTGCAAGGTGCCCAGGTCCTGTGGCTGCAGAACAAGCCCAAATCATCCCCCCTCCACCACTGTGCTTGGCAGTTGGTATGAGGTGTTTGTGCTGATATGCTGTGTTTGGTTTTCTCCAAACATGCCGCCGTGCATTATGGCCTAACATCTCCACTTTGGTCTCGTCTGTCAAAAGACATTGTTCCAGAAGTCTTGTTGTTTGTTCAGCTGCAACTTTGCAAACCTAAGCTGTGCTGCCATGTATTTTGTTTGGTTTTTTTTTAAACAGAGATGAGGCTTTCTCCTGACAACCTTTCCAAACAAGCCATACTTGTTCAGTCTTTTTCTAATTGTACCATCATGAACTTTAACATTTAACACACTAACTGAGGCCTGTAGAGTCTGAGATGTAGCTCTTGGGTTTTTTGCAGTTTCTCTGAGCATTGCACGGTCTGACCTTGGGGTGAATTTGCTGGGACATCCACTCCTGGGAAGATTGGCAACTGTCTTGAATGTTTTCCACTTGTGAATCTTTCTCACTGAAGAATGATGGACTTCAAATTGCTTGGAAATCCCCTTATAACCCTTCCCAGATTGATGGGCAGCAACAGTTGCTTCTCTATTGTCATTGCTGATCTCTTTCCTCCTTGGCATTGTGTTAACACACACCTGAATACTCCAGACAGCAAACTGCCAAAACCTCTGCATTTATAGAGGTGCTCACACTTGCTGATGATAAATTAATTGAGTACAGCAGCACCTGGCTGCTACTTTCCAATTTAATTCCTATAGAAGCAGTAAGGGTGTACTTTGTTTTTCTCACACTGCTTCTGCAGTTTGGCTTAGTTTTAGTTAAATAAATAATGACACAGTGTAATATGTCATGTGTTGTTCTTCTGAGGTTGTATGTAAATAATTTTAGAAACTAGTAAGGATCAGATTATATCCTGATACATAAAACCATAGAACTGAAGAAAAAGGGTGTTTTTTTGTTTTTGTTTTTTTTGTGTGTTTTTACCGTGACTGTGATTTATTACTCTGTGCTACAAAAAAGAAATATTAAAGACACATCAACAGCCAAGACCATAAAGTATTTAGTAAATATTTTCAGTCAATGTTCTACTGCTGTAAACTACTACTAAAAAATAAAAGCATACATTAGCAACTTCTCTGTATCTTTATTCTTTTACCTTTTAAGCATAGTTTTCAGTTTTATATAGATTTATATATATATATTTTTTTACTCGCCTCTTTGCCATTTGAATTGTTGTTGTTTTGACTTGTTTTGTGGTGTTTTTATTTCAGAGTACAACATTTTTGAATCGACCTCTGCGTATTAAAGATGCTGTATAAATAAAATCACCTCGCCTTTCTTTTTAAAAAACATATATCTTTTGTGCCACAGGCAATGTGTTTTGGAAAGTTATCAGGAAATTGAATAACACATAGTTGGTCCTGATGTTTTCATGAGAATTTGCAATTCACTAGCAAGGACCCCAACTCCAAATGCAAATGACAAATGTTTAGTGATAATGAAGCCATGGGCTGGCCAGAGGCTGCGGTTTGGGGAAGGCCTCATCAAGGATTGGTGGTAGCTCCTGGGTCTGGCAAATCCCACGGATACCTTTGGGAGATCCCCCCTTTCATCTTTGAGAGAGGTTGACAACCAGAGAAATAGTGGCGGGAGGGTGGGGCACGGAAACAAGAACAAATGGGTGTGTGGCGCAACTAGGCATTTATAGATGTATGACTGCAAGGGGAGTGTTTGGGGTGTGGTCCAGCTCCTGAAATTCAGATAAATTATCTCCAATTTAAAAAAAAAAAAAGAAACAGACAGGTTATTGTGAGCTTTTCACTTTAAAAAAAATTAAGATGATCCAAGCTTTCTATGTCTTTATAATGCCTCTATTAAACAATCCTTAGTGCTTGTTATGGCATGCTTGGAGTATGAGGTGGTTGAGTCATATTGGGACAGCTTAATGAGTGGTTGAGAGTTTGGGCTAGGAGTTAGATCCCTGTAGAGGCCTGTCTATTAATCCCAGGATTGACAGTCCATAAAATAAATTGGTTTTTGTTGCTCTGTGATGGTGAATTTGTGGTTTTAGAACTGACAGAAATTATGTCAAATACACAAAGTAGGACCAAAGAGAGAAAAAATACCAAAAATATTAAGGTGACTTTCAATATGGCACAGATAATACTTCATTATTTTACTGTGAAATTACTTTTCCACACATCTACAAACTGCTTTACCTCATTTAAAGTGACTTGAGTGAAGTTTTTCTTCACGCTGGTGTAAAGAAAGTGAATTTTATCCCCTGCTTGAACCTGAAAGTTAGAGTTGTGTCTCATGAGCAGCCTGTATTCAATTCCTGAAATGCTGAGAATTCACCGCTTCCGTTCCGGTAGTAAACACAATAGCTATTGTTGTCAGAGTAATTGGAGGAAGAGAGAGAAAAAAAATATATATTAAAAAAAATAAATAGAAAATAGCCTGGCCTTGACTAACATTTCAACTATGTCAGTCCTCTTTGTGTATTCTACCAGTCTCCATAGCAAAAACAGAGCCCAGGAAAGAATGAAGTGGGAATCCGGTTGGTTTTTTGTTGTTGTTTTTTTTCTCCCTTTTTAAACCACAATAAAACATCCGCTCTTTTCCGGAAAAGTATAAGAATGATACTGTTGAGGGAGAAACACAGTAGCTTTTCAACTACACAGAGATAAAGTATCTGCATCCGCTCAGGCCCAAAGAGGTGGGAGAGCGTCTCATCCAACAACCTTGCTGATATAGACTGAATTTGAAAAAAATCCTTTGTTTCAAATTGACAATTTTTTTTTGTTGTTTTTTAACGTAATCATCAGACAAATATTTCCAGTTTTATTGGTGTGAACACTGAGGACACAAGCCCAGAATGATTTAAAAAAAAAAACACCATCAATACCAGTGAGATACTGCAGGACATTTCAATAAGACATCTCAAAGGAAATGATTCCCTTTATGAAAACAACTTTTCCATTCTGCCCTCAAGAGGATGAAGCAGCAGTTGCTGCTGCGGTTCTTGTTGTTGTTGTTGTTGTTGTGGTGGTGGTATGTTAGACACAGTATTTTCTCACCATGTAGGAGGGGAAGATGAGGACTCTCTTGTGTTTCCCACAAGGCCACTGTGGGTCATCCAGCAGATTGGGGTCGTACTCGCGAAAATCCAAGAAATCATTCCCTGCCATTAGCACATACACAACAATAAAGCTTGAACCAGATTCAACATTTCAAGTGTTTCTTTTTTCCAATAAAAATATACAGTTAGGTCTGTAAGTTTTTGGACAAAGACACAATTTTTGTAATTCTGACCGTGTCTCATTGTCCAAGAACTTATGGACCTAATTGTACTAAATAATGAAAAACTGAAGGTGAGGATTGCAAACATTCAGAATGAACAAGTTAGGCACTCGTTGGCAGTCGACTAACCTGTGTCTAAGCTGCTCTGGTTGCTGTTGGCTCGGCCCAAACTCAGGCTGCGGTGGCTTGCATTACGTGACTGAGAGAAGGACGAGGTGGAGTCGATTGTGTTTCTTCGACCACCCAGCACATAAGTGGGATACAGGAACTGGGTGTAGGACACAGTCTGCAAACACAGATACATTGTCATAATGTCTGTTTTACTACAGCAGAAAAAAAATTGCCTGCTCTTATGTTAAACCTGTTCAACCTACTAATATTAATAGATGTTTTTCCAGCACAAGAAAACCACAAATAACAATAGCAGTAGCAGTGTCACAGTATAGCATACCCGTGAGACATCACGCACAATAACAAGAGACTGGAACTGACTTGGCTAAAAGGAATGCAGTTGTTAATAACATGCTTAATTGCACAGCAAAACAATGTTTATGAGCAACAGTTTAGTTTTTAGATGTCAGTAGTTTGTTTAATGAGCAACCTTAGTACAGCTAGCTGTAGCAGCTAGCAACTAACAAGCTAGTGAGATAGCTAATGTTTCATCAGCATTGCAACACTTCTGAGGTATGACTACGCTAATGTCTTAATATGTTCAACATGGATCATTTTTTGGCCTTTTCCTATATGTACAGTATTGTGCAAAAGTCTTTAATTTCTTTATATTCTGCTAGGAAAATGAGAAATGGGTACCGCGATTTATTGAAACATGTGCAAACATATATGAAAATACAGTATACAATGCAAAAAAGGTTCTCCAGGCTTCTTGAAGGACATTCAAAGCTCTTCTTTGGATGTTGGCTGCCTTTTGTTCTATTCTGTGTCAAGATGATCCCACACTGCTTCAATAATGTTGAGATCCGGGCTCTGGGGAGGCCAATCCATGACTGATTGTGCTCCATTGTGTGTTTTTCTATCCATGTATGCTTTTACTGCATTGGCAGTGTGTTTGGGATCATTGTCATGCTGAAAAATGAAGCTGCTGCCAATCAGATGCTTACAAGATGCATGGTGGGTCAAAATCTGACAGTACTTTTCTGTGTTCATAATTCCATCAATTTTGACAAGATCTCCAACACCACTGGCTGAAATGCAGCACAATACCATGACAGACCCTCCACTGTGTTTTACAGATGGCCGTAGACACTCATTGTTGTACCTCGCTCCTGACCTCCTCCATATATGTTGACCATGATTTCAACCTAAAAGTTCAAATTTGGATTCATCACTCCATAAGTCCTGTTGCCACTGATTTTCAGTCCAGTTCTTCAGTCCAATACCTCAGCCTTTTCTCCCTGTTTCCCTTCCTTATGAATGGCTTCTTGACAGCCACCCTTCCACTGAGACCATTTCTGATGAGGCTTCAGTGAACAGTAGATGGATCAACCAAAGGGCCAGATGCATCTCTCAGATCCTGTGTCAGGTCTTTGTTGGATTTTTTCCAATTTCTTAAGGACGTGACTTTCAGATACTGTTCATCTGCTGTAGATAGTTTTTTACGCCCATCACTTCTTCTTTTGTCCTCCACTTGTCCAGTTTCCTCTGATGTTTTTTAAGGACATACTGCACACCAAGGTGAGATATGCCAAGTTTTCAGCTATTAGCTCTTTGGGAATCACCTTATTGGTGCAAAAATACTATTTTATGCCTGTCAAACTGTGTTATCTTTGGCATTTTTCATAGATTCAACTAAAGAAATGGGAACAAATTATGTGTTTTTGCAACAGGCTGCTAGTAACAAAGTGCCTAAAGATACAATTTAAAATGGGTTCTTTCCTAAATTGTTGGTTATGTGTAGACACAACACTGGTTCATCCCTTGAGTTAGGTACCTTTTTTATGTTTTAATGATTCATAGGTCAGTGTTAAGTGGCAAAAAAAAAAAAAAAAAATCATTCCTCTGAAAATGGTCAGGTACAAGGATAGGATTGAAAATGAGTGAAAAAGCAGCCAATGTCCAAAGAAAAACTTTGACAGACCTTCAGAAAGCCTGGAGAAAAATATAAAGAAATGAGGGGTGGCTCGAGACTTTTGCACAGTACTGTACAACATAATATTGACTCAAATGTCTGAACACAACATTTCCTCTGAACACACAGCACAATATAGCCCTCACTGTCTTAGTTAAAAATAATTTTTAACTGAGTTTGTTGGATGTGGACGTGAGGAGGTCGCTCACAGCAATGAACCCAGGGTTCTGTCAAGAGTTAGGCTCTACAGTTTCAGTATCGATTCAATCTCAGCACTCAGAAGGTGCACTGTTATGTAAATAAGCAGCCATTTGCTAACATGGTTGCTATAACGATTCTAAAAAGGGGATGTTATGTCAGAGTTGTGCTCACAGATTGTCTCTACTACCGCATCTTCAAAATCAGTTACTGCACGTGGGACTGTGCCCGACTATGTAACCAGTCGGATATTCATTTGTTGGGCAGGAATTAGATTTTCAATATCAGGATTTGAACGTAGGTATTTTTTTTATTGTTTTGTTTTTATATGGAAACATATGCCATGTAGTTTGACTGTGTAACATCCTTTTCACCTTTCAGTGATCATCACACTTCAATATCTGACTGCTGCCAACTTAGCAACTTTGGTGTTACATTTAGCAACTTCTCCTACCACATTAACCACTTTATTTATTTATTTATTTTTAAAAGCACCTTGTGAATAAAATTGTACTACTGCTTTGCAAACTGAGTTTTTTTTCTGTTCTGTTCAGTGAGCAGCGAGCTACATAACTGAGAAAAACAAGAAAAACATTTGGTGCTTCTAACTTTCTTTCTGAGTCATCAGTATACCCAAAATAACTGCAGCGCTTTCATCTGGGTATGGCGATTTTGTTAGATGACACTGCAGTTACAAGAGTCTGCCCTTCTTCTTTGATGATTCCTACTGAAATATAGGAGCCCAAAAACTGGTTTTCAGGAGGCCCTAAGCACAAAAAATTATTTTTTGGTTCCTTGGGGGAAGAGGTGCCCTACAAGCCTAACATATCATCTGTTTAAAATTGTACTGGGCCAAAACCTTTTTGTTCCTTGGTAGTAGCAAATAATTGGCTCAGTAGCCTGCATTTGGATCTACCTGGCAAATCCAATGCCAAAACAAGCCTGGTTGTGTTTGGGCATTTAGCCTGGTAGGTGATCTTTCTTCAGTGGTTAGTCAGCAACTTTAAAACAGTCTCCTGCTGCTGACAGAATTTAGGCTCATGAGAACAGAATGGAGTAAATTGGAGAAGCACAGTTTTACTTTCCCCCTCTGCCTCTTACCTTTGGTCCTTCAAAGAGAAACGCATCCCAGATCTTGAAGAGGATGTCGCTCACCACGCTGTCCACAAACACCACCAGGAACCAGTTAAACGTAATGAGGGAGAAGTCGACTTTGTGCTGCTCGAAGTGTGCATGAAGCCGCGGTAGCTTCTCACTCATCAGGTCCTTGAACACACGCTGGTCAACCTGCACATACCAAACCAAGATATATTTATGTTTTTATGGCTAATTAAGGGTTTTATTTTCACAGTGGGTCAAATTCAGCAGAGAGAGAAAGAAAAACAAACAGTGCTGATATTTACATTCTTGCGCTGCAAGTCATCAACAGCAGTTCACATGGATCACTAGCACCACAGAACCTTGTAAAATCTGGTAGTAACTTGTAAAATCTGCAGTAACTTGTCCCTCTTTCTTCCGTGTTACAATAAAAATCAACTTTTTTACCTGTGAGCCAAGTAGAGTCTTGGTGTAATAGTCTCTTGGCATGAAGACCTCCACAATAGCTATAAGGGTCCAAAAGGCATCCTCTTGATCTAAATAGAGCAATGCAATTGCTGCCAGCCTGAAGAAATAATATGCAAAAAAGAAAAAAAATTAATGGTTACAAGCCACAAAAGAAGAGAAGGAGAGAAACCAGATCCTCTCTAGTACCTGTTTAGTCCCTGACAGTAGCCGATATCTGGATTCCTCCAGGAGAAAGCCAGCAGGACGTTCCTGAGCTTTTGGATGCCACCTGCACTAGGAGAGGCGTAGTGCTTGTTGTTGGGCAAAGTACGCAGCAAGTCCAACTCAATCTGCTTCGAGGCCGGGTTGGGCTTCTCCCTTGCCACATTGAGTAAGGTCTCATAATAGTCTGCTGGCAACTGGTCACGAAACTTCTTGACATGGAAAGAAACACACCAGTGCCACACCTGGGAGCGGTGCTCATGTGGCACACCGCAGCGAATCAGGGCCTTGAGCTCAGGGGAGCTAACCAGATCTCTGTTCATGGTGCCGGCCAGAAAGTTCTCCCACTTGACCCCGACGGACACCTCCTGATCTGTCATGGACAGAGACTTTAGCTCCAAGGCTCTCACCTTTGCAACCAGCTTTTCCTCCTCTTCCTCCTCCTCAGGGACGGTCTTGAAGCCATACACGTCATACTCACTAACATCACAACAAGACAGAGAGAAAATCCATCAGTGATACCAGTGAGTTCCAAAAGCTGCTGAAAGCTGCTAAGGTAACATTTTCTCATCCTGGCTTCTTCATCTTTACACCACTGAGGGGTTCCCTGAATGTGTAATAATACATTTTGATGAGCTACAAAGGACATGCCTGAGCTTGTAAAGAACTCACCAACAGAAATACCAAGCAGAGCTAGTTTTTCCAGTCAAAAAATGTGTGCAGTGGTTTATCAAAGCAGAACGGTTTTTGTTCCTACATTTTATTTGAGTCTTTTAAGGCTACTAAAACCACTATTTCCTCTCATGAAGTGATTTTCCCCTTGACCTTGTTGCAGAATTCTGGTAGAAATGCTACATCTACCTAGTACTGCTCAACTTTGTTCACTAAGAGGTTGATGCTTTTGCCCCTCATATCGCTGACAGTGGAATTTTTCTGCTAAGCCACAGTGTAGCTAAGAATGACACGTAGCTGTGGTGACAACACCTACGTTTGGCCATTTGTTTCTCAACGCTGCTATAAATGTTGGAAAACAGACGAACAGCTATAGGTGCTCTTGCAACTTCGATATTTAAAAGAAATGTAGTTAAATTCAGGAAATCTAAAATTTCTGAACTCCTGTTTTCTATTCATTTTCCCTAAAAATCAGATCTAGTGGACATTTTTAAAATAATTTTAATTCAAATCAACTCCAAACTATCTATTCACAAGGGTTTCTGCACATACCTGACAGTGTTTGGTTTGAAGATTGGGTGTTCATGCTGGTCTGGGCTCTCGACCTGCAGTGCATCCTCTAATAATCTGGAGATGACTTCACGGGCAGGGCTCTGCTCTGAAGATGAACATACTGGGTTCTTCACCTCTTGAAGCAGAACCAAGTACTTACTCTCCACCTGACACAACTTGGCCTCCAGGGCAGTACACTGTAGCAAAGTGGGCAGAACAGAGTTTCAGATTTTCCTGCTTGGCATTTTCAGATTTGGGGAGCACCAGCTAAGGTTAACACTGGACTTCCCCTAAAGGTATTCAAACTTCCTGTTTCTATTAACAGAATGATGCACATCAACAATAAAACACAATCTAGTACCTTTGCTTCTAAAGCCTTTTCTCTACTCTCTGTATTTCTGCGCAACACTGTCAGCTCCAGGATCTCTTTGTTCAGGAACTTGTTCTGGGATTTGTAGCCTTGAAGACTGTCCTGAAAGTGAAAGTGAGACAGACAGGGTGCCAAGATGATCGGGCAGAATTTAAAAAGCCCTAAAAATAAAAGTCCCCATGTAGACGACAGTTTAAGATTGTTTAAGGTAAGATTAATCTTGTTTAATTTTTTTCCATGTCTACCTTGAGGATGCTCAGCTCCTGCAGCTCTTTGTGGGGTGGTGGTGAACCAGCATCATTTGTATTTCCGCTCTGCTCACAGCTTTCCTGTGACAGCTTCATGATGACTTCATCCTTAGCCTGGATGGTCTCCATCAGCATTCCCAGCTGGTCGTTCATCTCCCCCACCTTATGTTTCAGGCCCTTCAGCTCTTTGTGCAGGTTCTCCTTCTCCAGGGCGAGACGCTCCATGTGGCCACACATGGACTGAATCTGTCCATCTCGTTCCTTAAGCAGGGCCTCCAGCTGGGTGATTTCTTCCTGGGTCACTACTGAGGTTTGGGTCTGGTCTGAAGCTGCTGATGAATCTGGAGCCGGGGCTGGACAGCACACAGCTGGCCTTTCGCACTGGGAGGTTCTTAAAGTCTGCTGCAGTAGCCTCACCAGCTCCTGGATGATAACACATCATTGTTGTAGGATCAGCATGATGGTTTAAAATATTCACAGAAAGCATGGATTTGTTACACTTTTTTCTTTTTCATCATCATGCTCCTGGTACCTATTTAATATGGTCACGTGTTTACTTAGCAACAACTCTCAATCTGTCTTCATCGCCATGACTGCCTTATACTCATGTGGTGCTTTCAGCAACATTTCCTGGTCCAAGCATTGAAGTCACTGGTCTTAATTTTTACATGGCTGTTCTTCCTCTGGTATTGTCAAGCAAACAGCCCTCTCCTTCCTGTTTACATGGGTATCAAATTTACACGATTGGTGTGTTTACAACCCTTTCAGTACAAAAGAAGAGTATGTCTAAAACTGAAAAAAAAAAAAAAAGTCATCCGAATGGAAATGGTTTTCATTTTAAAACGGCGATTATGTGAGTGGCCTCAGGTACTTAGAGTCTTCAAGTTAAATTCTGTTAAAAAGTTTGACCAGGAAGTAAACCACGACGGTGGAAAAGCTCACACATATACAGTATTTATTCTTCTGCCTGGTCACAGCTGCTGTGACCAATCAGCTAGTCTGAAAACACAAAAAAAGAGAACAGAGAGTAATGGGAAGAAGCGCTACAGCTGTGAATGCTGTCTGCTGTTTCCTTGTTTCTAGCTGAAGCTTGACTAATCATTTGCTGAATTCCCATAATAGTGAGAGCATCAGTTTTGTACCAAGACACTCAGTAAGGCACCACAACCTCAGCCTTGTGCTGTATTAACAGATACTATCCCTTCAAACAGGGATTGTGCACAACTTAGTGTTTCAAAAGCTTTTCCCCAAACTCTTTCAGTAGAAATCCTTTCTCCAGGATATTAAATTTCTATGTGATCCAATCCATAGACGTGTGCTATATTATTATAAATAAACAAAAAGTTAAGAGATCTAGCTATACCTTCTGAGTGGCCAGCTCTTCTCTGAGTTTGACCTCTTCCTGCTGCAGCCGACTCAGTTCCTCCTGCTGCTGCTGGCTTTGGAGGCGAAGCTGCATCTCCAAAGACTTGCTGCCGTTACATTCCACCGGCGAGTTTTCAGCACTGCGGCCTAACTTTCCAGAGCCCATCATGTCTCGAAGCAAAAGCCTTTTAGGCCGCGTGGGGTTGCGCACAAAGTCAAAGGTAAACGCCGATCCAAAGGAATCTGAGGGAGAACAGAAGTTCATCAATTGTTATCTGTGACCCTCAGGAGGAACGTAAGCTGAGGATGAGTGTTAAACCCTGGCTGAAGGGTGGGTGAGTGAGGCAGCAGAGAGTGGACGTACGTCTGTGTGTGTCTGGATGATGTTTCTGTTCAATGAAGTCCTTAGGTGGAGCATCCACCAACTCCCATTCCTCTGAGGGGCTGTTGCCGGTGTAAAACACGCTACGCCTGTGTTCACCAGCTCGGCCCGGACGCAGGTAAGACATGGAGTTCCTGACAGAAATCAGGAGATCTTTTTTTTTTATTTTTTTTTATTTCACAGGTTTCTCACACATTTCATTGCAGCAGCTCATAGACAAACAGTCAAGGTCTCCTGAGACTGAAAAATACACAGGATATGAGAAGAAGCAAATCCACAGAGCTCTACAATAAGCCACAGGAAAACCTGATACTCTGCTGCTTTGGAAATGTTAACGCTGCTGGTAATGCCTTACTCAAATGGCCCACAAAAATGCAGCCTCAGATAAAGAAATAAAAAAAATAATAACTAATTATAAAGGCAATCTTGAAAGAAATGAACAGGACCCATAACTGACTCTAATGGGTGTCAAACTCATTTTTTTCACACTTCTCAGTGTGAGGTTATTGCAAACATGTGAACATTTGTTTTAGCTGTGTGCAACACATTTCTGCCTCACACGTTGTCTATATATATATATATCAGATGTGTTTCAATCACATGCTTCAGACTTCCACCTCACTTCCATCTCACAAAGCAGACCCTGTATGATCACTCATAGGGCTGTTAGGAGTAGTGCAGCTCTAGGACTCCAAGATTCCTGTGCATCTTAATAAGGGAACTCTCTTTTCCATCATCCATACAAAGCCAGTCCACATGTCACATTTTTAGGATTTCAACATGTTGCATCTTTTGAATAGATGTGCTGTTTGTCTCGAAAAGGGGAACTGTTGATGGCTGCATACTAGAAAAACAAGTAAACCGTGAATGTAACCATTTCCTCTACTGCAATCAGTGTCTGGATGAACTAAGAAGTACTTTCTTTCCTCAACACAGCAGACAAACTAGTTGTGCCTGTTTGGTGGAGACTAAAAACAGAGACTTTGCAATACAGTATGCTCCCATTTTAAACCTCATATGGGTACAGATTATTTTGTGGGAAGCTTTCAAGCTTTCATTAGACTTACTTGAGTTCTGTACCAAAGTTTTTCAGGGAGAAATTGAGGGGGTTCGTGGAGGGCCATCTGGCTGACTGGATCCCCACCATTCCAGCACCGTCTGTTTCTTCCTCCATAGAAAAATCACTGCGGACCTTCTCCATGGTTTCGCATGGCTTCTCAAAGAGGAAAGAATCTGAAATAAAACAAACAGTTTATTAGAATATAATTATCTGCTGGATGTAAACAAAATGAAATAATAATGACACTGAAGACTGACTTCCTAAGAATGCCATGTACATTAGGGTGAATCTGCAAGTTAAGACCATCTTCCTAATGATTAGTTATTTCTGAGACCATCATCATGAATATACTTTTCCCCTTAATATGAAATAAGTAGGTAATAGAAGCATTTTATATAAGGACCAGACCTTAAATTGTGTATAAAAGATGTTGATTCTGGTCCAAAAAGTTTGCAGAAATGGCTTAAATGGCCAGCAGGGGGCGACTCCTCTGAGTCAGACTTTCTTGCAAAAGTCTGGTTGAATATGGGAAAAAAACACTTTGGCTTCCTTGATCTATGACTTCAGTAAACACTTTCCTGATGAGATTATGATCTCAGTCTTTAATGTTAAGACTCAATGAATACCGCTTAATGGTCTTTTTGCAAATTACGGTTTCAATTAGAGTAAAAAATGATGATTATGCAGGGGATGGGCAGGCCTAACTTGTGACTGACAAGTCGCTACCATATGAGCGTGCAGTGGCCCTCAGTTTCTCACCACCCCACTTTACACTCTGTTTTAAAACGCCATGGTAGTGACAGTCAAAATGCTCAGCTCAAGGCTTCACAATGGGACCTCACAGTAAATAGGCTAATCTTTCATACAAAGTGTGTGTGGCCAAGACTAGGGGACCAATGGCCAAAAACACATAGCGGTTCCACTGCAAGTCAAGTAAGATAATGATCAGACTCATGTGTATCTGATAAAACTTTTGAACTATTTCAAAAATGAAAACAAAAAACAAATCCCTTTAACATGTCTAAACCTGAACCAGCTTCAATTTTTTTTCTTCCAAGGTTTTTTGATGGCATAATAAAGGTTGCACATTTTCCAGTGTGGTTTCCTTTTAGGGCTTCAAAGTCTGTAGTCATTTAGACATATTAAGCTTAGACATGTTAATCTTTTACTCATAACCACAACATAAAACACAGCTTAAGGGAACATTCGAGTTAACGAGAGACATTACTGAAAGCTTGGTTGATTTCACATCTCCCTTACACATTTCACTGCAGCACCCTGACAAAAGGTCAAGGTGAGACGGAAAAGAAAAACACAAACAACATGAAAGCAAGAAGCAAAAAGAGTGTTCAATCGGAATCAGCAGACGGACAGAGCAGATGGTTTTTGAGAAGGCTTCTTTTGTATGGGGCTACACACTGTTGATGAAATCAAGTAGCCCACGGCGTGTTAGACTAAACATGACTACAACAGCACTGATAAGCAGTGATAGCAAAAGTATTTGTGCCTTTTGAAGAGAGACACGCACAGAGAACATTCTGGAAAAGAAAAACAGTCGTGTGTGCATGAGGACAAGAAAAGGAAGCATGATTCACAGGTGGTTTCACTGAGGCTTAATCACAAAACAGGTAGAAGAATCACTGCTTTAAAATGTAAGCAGGCTCAAAGACGAGGAAAATTAAAATGAACTACAAAATGCATTTATCTTAATCTCAGTCCTTCATCAGCTACAGATATGGATGTACACGTTTTCTTTTCTGTTTGGTAATAAACAAGATTAATATGATGTAGAGCCCAACCGATACTTGTTTATCACAGTCACTGATATATTTGTATCGGAGTATACATGCACTGGCTACTTTATTAGGTACACCTTGCCAGTACTAGATTGGACTCCCTCTTGCTTCTGGAACTGCATAAATTCAACATGGTGCTGGAAAATTCCTTAGAGATTTTGGTCCTTATTGACAGGAGGCCACTTGAGTACAGTGAACTCATGTCATGATCAAAAAAATGTTTGAGATGATCTGAGCTTTGGGACATGGTGTATTGGGTACACTGTGGTCATAAAGGGATGGACATGAGCAGCAGCAATACTCAGGTAGGCTGTGGCACTTAAATGATGCTCAGTTAAGGGGTCCAAAGTGTTTCAAGAAAATATCCCCCATTACACCACCACCAGCAGCCTGAAATGTTGCTACAAGGCAGGATGGATCCATGTTTCAATTTGTTTATGTCAAATTCTGACCCCACTATCTGAATGTTGCAGCAGAAATTGAGACTCATCAGACCAGGTAACGTTTTTCCAATCTTCTGTTCTCCAATTTTGGTGAGCCTGTGCAAATTGTAGCCTCAGTTTCCTGTTCTTAGCTGAAAGAAGTGGCACCCAGTGTGGTCTTCTGCTGCTGTAGCCCATCTGTTTGAAGGTTCAACATGTTGTATGTTCAGAGATGCTCTTCTGCATACCTTGGTTGTAACCAGTGGTTATTTGAGTTACTGTTGCCTCCCTATCAGCTCGTCGCAGACTGGCCATTCTCCTCTGACCTCTGGCATTTTTTCTCCCAGAGAATTGCTGCTCACTGGATATTTTCTCTTTTTTGGATCATTCTCTGTAAACTCTAGAGATGGTTGTGTGGGAAAAATCCCAGCAGATCAGCAGTTTCTGAAATACTCAGACCAGCCCACCTAGCACCAGTAGCCACGCTCAAAGTCACTTAAATTACCTTTCTTCCCATTCTGATACTTTGAACTTCAGCAGGTCATATTGACCATGTCTAATGTAGTGAGTCGCTGCCATGTGATTGGCTGATTAGATATTTATGTTAATGACCAGTTGAACAGGTGTACCCAATACAGGGCCATGACTGTATGTTGTCCAATATGGGGCACTATAAAAATTTTCTTTATTTATTTTTACATTTATTTATGTCTTTTTTTTTTTTTTTTTTTTCTTTTTAACAATTTTAC